>QVAJ01000317.1:377463-452990 GCA_003546035.1 Mixornis gularis
TGCTCTGCGGTCCCTTCCCTTTATTTCAATTTTATATATAATACATTCCCCTCCATATCCCCATCCCCAGACTAATATAATGGATATTTATATCAGATATTTATATCACTTACCAGCTCAACTCTGTTTCTCATAACAGAGTATCAGACCTCTGGAGCCTCAAAATAGTTTAATCTGGGTGCAATAACAGCTCAAACTAGATGTTTCAAAAAGGACCCAGAGCAAAGGGCTACCTGGGCTTTTATACTCTCACAGTTTAAGACCACAAAAGTCAGTGGTCATTGGCTCCTGCTGTGTCTCTGGGTGTGTCTCCCACCTGGCTGCCCACAGGTCCTCATGCCCTTTGTGATGCAAAGGGTCTGCAGTTCATGGCCCCTTGCCAAGGGCTCCTCCCACCCAGAGCTCAACCTGCAGCTCACACTGCAGCTGCAAACCGAGCTACCTGCACTGAATGGATTCCTCAGCCCTTAAAATGAACATTCCAGACACTGCTAATGATTCATCTTACTGTTGCAGGATTTCCTTCACAGATTTCACAGCAGATGTTCTGAAACTTTGGCGGGTTTATTTTCAGATGGGCAGGGTGATGGGGGGAGGCATGCAAAACTCTTAAACACAGTCCCCTCAAACTTGTTTTCCAGTTTGAACTGCTCTTCAAGTCACGTATATTCACAACTGCTTTCTGATAATGATTGAAAATATTCATCAGGTGGATATTTGTTCACTACAGTGTGTGGAAAGTAACAATTCCATATTCAGCAATAAACGTGAATGTTTATTATGTGCCATTTTATTACTTTAATCGTCTAATAGAGAGATGGGAATAAACCCATGTGTCTTAGGTGTACAATGCACACGCTTTGTATAAAGTAGAGAGAATGCTAAAGGTTAATTGATCATAAACATGTTGAGATCAAAACATTTTTGGCAGCGATACGGTGTTGTATTTTGTACCATCTGCCATTTTATTAGATATGTTTACATTGATGAAATGAAAATCAAAGCTGTTGAGTATATGGATCACATTGTTGAATCAGTTAGAACTCCTAGATCACATTTACTGTCTGATGTGTTTCTAAACATCATAAAATGCTGTACCAAAAAATTGAGAGGTAGAGCTAGTACTATTTACAATCAGAAAGGATGCCCCAGACCAGAGCATCAGGCAAGTTCCTGATCACAACTGGCATCCAGTGGAAAAGTCTGTTCATGGTTTGGGGCCCCAGACCAGAGACTCCATGGTAAAGGAATAGGCTTGGCTATGGTGGGAGCTGTAACTCGAGCAGGGACCATGTTCAAGAGCTTCTGCCTGAAATCAGCTCCCATGGGTCAGCTTTGTAAGCCTTCCCCTGGAGTTGTCAAGGACCTCTTCCAGCGTCAGCAGCTGCACTGTGCCAAAGGTGGCTCTGAGCTCAGGCAGACAAAACCCCATGGTGGGAGAGGAGTTGCTCAGGGTCCTTCCAGCACAGACGTTTACATGCAAATGTGCTACTGTTGTGAAGGATTCACCACTTCAGCTAGATTATTTTACCTATCTGCTTCCAGACCACTGCAAATGTGAAGTAAATTACTTGGCAATTGCAGAAGAGAAGGGTATGTGTGTGAGGAATCAATTAAGAAGAGTCAGCTGAGAAAAGGTAATTTGCTATGATATGGTAACTTGGTTGTTTGCAATTATTGGTAGCTTTCATAAAGATTTTTGACTTCCAGAGGGTTAACCACTTTCTAGTTTCTCATTGTCTTCTAATGAGGAAGAACGGACCAACGGGGGAGCATTTAACTTTCCAGATTTATTGCCTAATTTTATGAGCATTGTGTAAATTCAGCTCAATTACCCAAGACAGAAAAATGTCAACAGATTGCTTTTATTTCATTAAAATCTGCTATTGGAAATAACCTCTGCAGAAGTACATTTTTCTTGGAGAATAATGCAAAATTAGCTGAATGCATTTTATATTTTTCCAGTTCTTCACACATTGGATATTACAACTTCATGTTAGTCACTGGATACAAATTAGTCTAGTGGTCTGATCGAATGTGTAAGCATATTTCATTTAAAAGAGGGGAAAAAAGAGTGGAAGACAAACTAAATAAACTGATTTATTTTAAATGCCCGTAATCCTGGGAAAAAAAACAATGAAATTATTTCACGAAATAACTTCTCAAAAATGTGCCTCAAACCAGTATTGCATGGGTGGTTTTCAGAATTACAACCTGTATTTTCACTTTTCTCCAAAATAAATGTCACAAAATTTCCAACTCCATTATTGCGCTGAGCTCTCAGTAATAATGGTATGGTTCACTCTATGACGCATGTTGACCTTTGTAAGTTGCTTACTGCTTTGGTTTTTTCCTTTTCATAAATTTTAGTAACTATTTTGATAAGGGCTATGTATTAGTAGGTACCATGATCCCAGAAGCCAGAGGTCTCTGATTTTTGCCATTTCTGTCACTACTTGTTTTGAGATTGAAGTCCTCAGTGCTTCAATGCCTTCCATTTGGCTCTTCTAAAATAGGACTGAATTATTTTAAATCTATAGTGATGAAATAATGAATGCTTGCACAGAGATTTGAGAATATAAAGTGCTCTATAAATACCAAGCATTATTATTACCAGTCTATAATGGAAGAATGCAATCCTGGAAGGAAACCAACAATGAATTCAAAGCAGAGGGATTAAAACTAATGATTTCAGAGGAAAGAACAAATTTAGCCTGAGACGTGTGTGTTGTACAAACACATTTTTAGAGACCTCATACTGACTTCAAATGTTGTCCTGTCACACAAATCCCACACAAAAGTACAACAATTTTATATTATAGAAATAAGCAACAAAAAGCTCTCAAAGCATTTGCAGGTCACAAATACACTATAACCTTAATCTGGTCACCGGGAAATGATATGGAGTTCTAAACAAAACTTTATTTTATTTTATTGTGTGGAAAAACCATAAACCTCTATCTCTAAGGGCAGGAAGGAAATGATGCTTGTACTTGGATGTCTAGTTAGAGTTTGGCCCAGGATGTCTTGGGTATTTCCCACAATGGGGCTTGCTGCACTAACCTCACAGTTAACATTGCCTAGTACAGCACACAATTCCAGGTGCGTGGACAGTGGAATAACAGCTCCCTCCCCACTATTGTCTATGTCACAGGGTGTGTACCCTGGTACAGTCTGTTAGTCCATACCTGACCCATGGTGTCTGTGATGTTTAACAACACTGTGATCATGGGCAAGCACTCAGGAGATTAGAGTCTGTTTTGCTGTATGGCTTTATGCATATCTACCTCTTTCTCTGTGTCGCTTTCTTCTGACAAATCCATTTTTATTTTTTCCTCAGATGAGCACTAGAGTGAAGCAGGAAATGCCATTATTTCATGTATTTTTCTTCTACTTTTCCATATAGAAGGTGCTCAATTTCAGTCTGCTGTGACCTCCACAATAGTTGAATACCAGAACAATATTGTCTTCCAATTACATTTTATTTTTTTATCTTTATTTTTGTTGAGGTTAGCCTGAGACATAGAGTTTGAGAACTTAAATACGATAGAGATGCTGATAGTTAAGCAACAATATCTAGAGTTGTGATCCAACTTTTCTACTTATTTGCCAACAAAATCAGGAACCATAAACTTATGAAGCACTATGTAAAGTGTTACAAAATTGGAATTCTGTTTCTGTAGAAGCCCAAAACTGATCTAGCTTAAGCAGCTCTGAATAGAGCAGGCCTGTATTTATTATTTTCAGGACATAGTGTTAGGGAAAGAAGTTACCTCCATAATTCTCAGGCTCCTGTGCTAACTAAATTTTTGTAATGATTTCTACAATTTTGAATTACCTACTAGAAGGCTCAATAAAAAAGCAGGTAGAAGTCTTGGGCTTACAGAGGTGCACTGAGCAAATGAAGTATCCTTCCATACACTCCATCAGGGAGTGTGTTGTACATGGGTTTTCCAAGGCAGCAGGAACTGACTTTATTCAGCAGCAGGGAGAGGTAAAATATGTGAGTGTAGGCACACAGTAATGCTCCTCCTAGTTGTTTGTCATAACATATTATTACACTTAATTTTTGTTGCCCTGAATTTTCTGCCTTCTGTCTTGGTGCAGAAGTTTTCTCACGTAGCTTCATTTAAACAATGTCTATTTTCAGAATGTTTACATAGTTCCCCTCTGAGAGAACTATGATGGATGGTCATGTCCACCATCCAGGTTGTAGAGGTGGTGACCTCTGTAGCCAAGCTCATGACTTCTGTAAAAATGTATATAATGGAGTCAGATTTGTAAATAGAGGAGAGAAGGGTTTGTTCCTTCACTGTTGTGGTGTGAGCTTCATCTCAGTGTTTCTGAAATTGGGACACGCCCAGCCTCGACAAACCACAAATTTTATTTAGCTGTGAGCAGAAAATCCACTTCTAGGGTGTAAAATCCAGTTCAGAGGTTGTAACCTGGAGAATTAATCTCAGATCAGGAAAAAGTGCATAGGTTCTCAGTCAGAAAGAGAGAACAGCTCAGGAGTGAATTGTGGAGTACCTTAGCTGAAAGTTTGAAAGCAGGCAAATGACACAGACTGATGGCATCCAGTAGCAGTCATGGTATGGTGGTTTAGTGGATTAATATACCAGAAACCTTTCTTCTCTTGCTCATCACTTAGATATTTTTTTGGGAGTAGATACATGAATGCTGAGAGGGAAAGCACTTTCATATGAAAGATTTGTTGCAGAAACCTAATGCTTTCTACAGGAGGGAGGTTGTGACTTATATCTCACAGTCCTTAAAACCTTCTAGAGAAGGAGGTTGTGACACACATTTGAGTATTTCCTTCTGACTAATCTGGAATTGTTACCATGATGCCCTCATTTGACTGCATTTTATCATGATGCATCTCTACACAGCCTAAGTGGCACAGAGACTTTTGCAGTATAAAAAATAATAACATGAGAGAAAAGGATTTTTAACAACTTGTGATGTCCACATTATAAGAAATGTAGATAAGGATTGTATTTTAAAAAACAATGTATGCTTTTTAATCTTACAGCATACTGTTATAATATAGCGAGCAGAAATACAAAACTAAAGTGAGAACTGGTTGGAAATTTCTAGAGAGTACTGAAAAGTTTTCACTTTGCATTGAATAATTAAGCTTCCTCTGAAACAAAGTCTTGAACCACAATTCCTGGCATTATAATCACTAGGATATATAGGCAATTTTGCACCCTTTTCTTACTCTCTTGGGCTCAGTCAATTAATATTCATGTAAAACATAGCTACTCTAGCAGAGAGGATTTAAAAAAATCTATTGCATAATAACAAATGTGTTTGAAGGTAATTTATTCAGCTTCTTTGTGTGGAAATGAAGATCAAATCCTGTTCAACACATGGCAAAAGAGAGCTAGAATTTGCTAACTAAGTTGTACAATCACTGAAAGCAATTCTGCAGCATGACTTTCTCAGTAAAGACTTTTTTCCCTAGGAAACCCAGGCTATAATAAATGGTATAGTAAATCCATTTTTTAACCTTCCTAGTGCCAGTTTAAAGTGAATCTGAATAATGTATCATCTGGCCTCCTATAGCCATTGCAAAATCAGCATAAAATCCCTTGATCCTGTCTGATTAGAAAGCAATGCACTCGTCAACCTACACCTGATCCAGGCACATCATATTTTCCCAGGTGAGTGGTGCAGCAAAACACAGGGTGAATATTTAGTTATCACAGATATACAAGATATCTTGAAATTTTGAAATCCCAGAAATGCCCATGGAATGGTAAAAGGACTAGCCATCCATCCTCAGAATGTACTGAAATGTTGAGACCCTCAAGACAACTGAAGATTGTCCTTACATTGCTAGTCATCCTTAGGGTATCAACAGGATAAGTGACAATTCATACTCTTCTCTTTCAACGTCATAGTCCTGTCTATTCTCCATGATAAAGTACTAATGATAGAGGATTCTTTTTACGAGAAATGGGTTTAAAATTGGTTTTTTACTTACATTGTTTCAGCAGTGTTGGTAAGCATGCTGTCAATAACGTCTTTTTTTAGGTTGTCTCAAGGTTTAACATATATCTTATTGTAACCAGTTTTGTCTGTCAATGAGCACTGAACAGAAAATAAAATATCTATGTTCCTGAAAATATTATCTCAGCAATGAGTACTGTTTGTAAAAGATAACTTGAGCATCATCAATGGACATATATTACATATATAATGGGCAGAAGAGCTGCATCTACAACATTATGGTATGTGCTTTTGAATACATAATAAAAAAAAAAAGAGTAAAGCTAAGGAGGCTTAAAATGCCCAGAAGTAGTTTGTTTCATCTCTCAGCTGTCTTCCTAGAATATGTCTTAACTATCCTGAAATGTATTTTAAAATTCAAAAGATGCAGAACTTTTTGCTGCTGCAAACAAGTCGAAATCCAGTACACCAATTTATCCATGTAAAGTAAAATTAAGCTTTTATTTACTAAGTGGGGCATTGGCAAGCCTCATCCTAAATTGTCACCTTTGTCAGATCTGTAGACACCACAAGAAAAAGCAGCAAACTAAACTGAAGGAAGACTTTTGCACACAGTCCCACTCTGTTTGTTCCAGGAAGTGAGAAGCCTTAAAAGAACTGTTGAATCAAGATCAGAGGCTTGATGAGGAAAGAAAAAAGTCATTAAAGATCAAATATGTTTCTTAAGAACCCAAGCTAGCTGCTGCTGCTCTGGAATTTAGTGTTCCTGAGAGTGACAGCTGCAGTACTACCTAAAGAAACAAAATTACACTTTTTGTGCAGCTAAATAATTTCAAAGAAAGAAAATTAGTCCCTCCACTAATCTACCCCAGAAATACTTCTGAAATGTTATATATGATGTCAGTAACCTCCTAAACCAACAGGAATTCAATGGCTGAATATCTGTAACCTTTAGCTTTAATTCCTTTAAAGCCTTTAGCTTTGAATCTTCTAATTATGCTTTTACCTCTAGTTATTCATCAGATTTACAAATTCCCCAATGTAGACTAGGACTCCTGAAGGTTTGCCGGGCCACTTAGAGTGAAATATATTTTGTGACTGAGGTCTGTCTGTCTTGGTTTATTTCACAAACCTATCCCACAGTAAGTCATCTTGCTGGCTTAGCAATTCTAACAATAAGCAAAGAGGTACCCCCAAGCTTTAGAGAGGATGAATCATATTGTGCCTTCTATAGAAAAAGCCCCCAAACTTTGCAACACTAAAGGAACATTGAGGCCTGAAAGTTGGTGGCATTTCTCTTAAGTATGTTAAATGTCAAGCCATGCATTAGACCAAGGACAGCTTTCTGACTCTTCTCCTGATGGAATAGTGGGGGAAATAAAAGACACTAGATGCGACTCTTCTTAGCTCAGAATGTGTAATTTTCTCTGTACAATGTGACAATAGACTACAGCATGCAGATGATTACTGGCATATATTTTACTGTGTGCAATTCTCCAATGTTAATCCTTCACTCATGACAGCATGGCTCACAGGAGCAGCCTTTGTTTTGGTTCTTAACCCCCTCTGGTAGCTCTCCACAGCTGTGTGTGTGAAGGGGAAAGCAGTACTTTTCTGCTTTTCTGCTATTCTCTCTCTCTGCTCTTGTTCCAGAATCAGAGTGTCACTCCCAGTATCTTCACTCTGCCAGATGCTGCCCCATCAGTGGCAATGTCCATCTGTGTCTTTGCTCCACTCATCTTTCTATTCCTGCTACATATTCCTTCCCTCTGTGAATATATGAATGCGGGAAGGTGTTTTCTTTCGTCATCCATCCCTGCTGTCCTGTACCTATGATCTTGCAGTTTCTCGTCAATCTATGTAATGATGGAGTGCATGAAAACTAAAGGAGCAACTGCTTTGCCCTCCACGTCAAGGAAAGAGGAGTTAACATTAGCTCTGCTGATTAATTTTGTTTCAGATTTCTAGTCTTCAATTTTTCCATATTCCAGTGGTGGCGAATGGATTGTCGCCAAGACTGATATTTGTGCAGCTCTCTTGCCCTCCTGCATCCAAATGCATGGTGTAGTTTGGATGACCTTATTTTTATTTTCACTGTTGATTTCTACTGTTTGGAAACTCACTTCAGCTACCTGGAAAATGGCATGATTTAGCTGGATAAGAGATAGGAATGGAAGTGAGTTGGAGGTGATAGAGATCATGGGTATGCTCATACTGTTGTTTGCCATCCCCTCTGCCAATGTTTTATGTGCTACTGACTTACTTGATCTGGTAAAAAAAACAAGACTGGCCCCAACACTGAGCCCTGGGGAACCCCTCCTGTAACATCACCAGCTGGATGTTCACCACCACTCTCTGGACCTGACCATCCAGACAGTTTTTAACTCAGTGAAGAGTGCATCTGTCCAAGCCATGGGCAGCCAACTGCTCCAGGAGTATGCTATGGGAGACAGTGTCAAAGCCTTTGCTGAAGTCCAGGTGGAAATATCCACAGCCTTTCCTTCATTCATTAGTCAGGGTACCTGGTCATAAAAGGAAATCAGTTTGGTAAAGCACCTGCCCTTCCAAATCCCGTGTTGGCTGGGCCTGATCCCTTGGTTGTCCTGCACATCCATGTGATCACACTCAAGATAATCTTTTCCATAACCTTCTGTGGCACCAAGGGCATGCTGTCAGGCCTGTAACTTTCCACATCCTCCTCCCAACTCTTCTTGTAGATGTGCATCACATTGGCTAACCTCCAGATATCTGGGACATCTCTGGTTAACCAGGACTGATGAGAAATCAGATAATCATAGAATATACTGAGTTAGAAGGGATCTTTAAGGATCGTTGAGTCCATCTCCTGGCCCTGCACAGGATATCTCAAGAATCACACCGTGTGCCCAAGGGCATTGTCCAAACTCTTGAACTCTCTCAGGCTTGGTGCTGTGACCACTTTCCTGGGCAGCTTGTTTCTGTACTCAACCACCTTCTGGATGAAAAAAAAATTCCTTATATCCTACCAAAACCTCCTCCAGCTCAGCTTCATGCTGTTTGCTCAAGTCCTGTCACTGGCCACGAGAATGAGATCAGTACCTGCCCCTCTGCTTCCCCTCGTGAGGATGGAGAGTGGCTTGGTGAACTCTTCCACCAGCATCTGCAGAACCACTTGGGTGAGTCCTGTCCCAACCCATAGACACACAAGTGTCTAAGGAGCAGGGTAGCTGCTGTGGTGAGGGAAGCTAGAAGGCTGAGGAAATCTTTCCCAGTAATGTATAGTCTCTGACTTTGGAGATGTTTAAGATTTGATGGCATAAGGATTTGATTTTCTAGATCTGTTGTGGGCAGGAACTTAGACTAGGTGACCTCCAGAGGCCCCTTCCAAGCTAAATTATTCTGTGTTTCTGTGCAGAAAGATATACTCATTTTCTATAATATTCCACACGGGTGATGAAAGGTATCTTGGGAACTTTCTATATGAAAGAGGCAAGAGAAAATTAATTAATTATTATTGTTGTTGTTGTTATTATTATTATTATTGCTGGTATTAATCTTGTATGAGAGGAAACTTCTGGTAACTATAGAAAAGGAAAATCAGGGAATCCATTTGCAATGCAGCAACCTCATGCAAATGCAAGTCTGTGTGCAGAACCATAACAAAAAATATCATTGCAAAAATAACAATCTGACAATAATGTGCTGCTGCCAAACTGCCATTTCTCTCTATGAATTAATCTTTTATTGCCTCTCTGGATTTACCATAGGTGTTAGATTGGGAATACCCTTATGATTGAATTGAGATCCTTTTAGCCACATTCCTCATACTACAACATAATAAACCCTTTTATTGCCCAAATTTCCTTAGTGTGTATATTATTAGGAATCATAGAATTTGTTTTATACTTGATTGCAGGAAATCAGTAAGAAGAAATGCCTTTTAAAAATAAAGGATCTGTGAGGATTTTCACACAACCAACCAATGAATATATTAAGTGCTGTCATAGTAAATAAATACATAAATAAATAAAATAATGAATATTTGCCAGTCTCTCTTGCCTTAAAAACAAAAAATAACTGCATTTTCATTTTTATTTTCTCTCCAAATATTGTCCTGGAATAACTCTTACTGCATTAGAAAAGCGTTGATTAGCTTTGATTTTGACTGATAGAAAGAACTGTTTAAATCAACCAGAAATGGGAGCTTGGAAATACTCTGGAAAACAGCGTGGCTTTTACATCAAGAAAAAGACCATTCTGTATTTTGAAAGAATACAAAGCATTTTCCTATATTTTACTCATTAAATATGGGATGTTTTGTAAAGCAGAGTCAGGGCTGTGCGCTCTTCAAGTTTCTCTAGAAAGTGTTAAAAATATTACTCCACGAGTGGGAGACTGTAGTAGCTGAACTTCTCAATTTTCTTCAATATTAAGTTTATTAGTATCTTAATTTTTCATATTATATTAGACTGCTGAAATATTGGAGTATCTTCCTTGTCCTACTTGCCATGCTTATTCAACGTATATCATCTCTTCCCACGTACTAATCAAAATGAATGTTCTTTTCCTTTGTTCTCCTACCCTCTACCCCACAGAATCCTTTTTGGCATGTTTGAATAGTTTAAAAAAGAAATTCTGACCTATATATTTAGTAATATTAAGGAAATTATAATTTTAAAGAATCATGAAAATTAAATCCTTTCTTTAGTAAATATCTCTAGTGTTGCCAGGAATTCAGGCACTTATAAATTATGAGAAAGTACTTTTACATCTCCAAAAAGAAGTCTGTGTCTTTGAAAGGAAGTAAGAGAGAGGTGAGATCTTTTTTCCTTGTTTTGGTCTCTGTGGCTTGTGAATTTTATCTGACTGGCTGAGATTTCCAGTAAAATTTAATAATGGAAGGAAGCTGTGATACAGCTTCAGTAGGTGAAATTACATCTAGGATGACATTAAGCCTAAGACCGGCCTTATCGTTTGTAAAAGAATAACCCCAGAAGCTGTAAAAAGTTGCTATGCCTAGAACATTTTTTCGCTGTCCCAGCATTGCTTTCTTGATGTACACGCCTGCCCCTGCAGAAACGTGGTGTTGCACTGTAAGAGACAATCTTGTGAATGGACCTTAACCAGCTGCAGTAGTGTTTAGCTTGGATGATCATAGGCCTGTGCCAAGCCAGCACATCGGGACTGGGGGCAGAGTAAGGAGTGCTTCCACCAGCTCTTCATCTGAAATATCTTGAGAGACAAGGTCGATGAGGAAGGAAGGGGAGGAGACACTTCAGTTGCCAGAGCAGGGATTTCTCTTCAGCCTGTGGTGAAGACCAAGGTGAGACACCTGTGCCCCTGCAGCCCATGGAGGTCCATAGTGGAGCTGGCAGGTGTGTCCAAAGGAAGCTGTGACTCTGGAAGTCCACAGTGGAGCAGATTTTCTGGCAAGACATGTGATCCCTGGGGAGCCCACATTGGGGAGTGATGTTCCTGAAGGACCACGTGCTACAGAAAGGGACCATAGTGTAGCAGCTCATGAAGAACTGCAGCCCATGGGAAGAAGTAATGTTGAAGAAGTTAACAGAAGCCTGTTTCCCATGAGAGGTTCTCCCCTTGAGGAGGAAGCAGTGGCAGAAATAGTATGTGAAGAATTGACCATAAACCCAATTCCCTGTACCCCTAACATTGCTGATGGGGAGAAGGTAGACAAATAAGACTGAAGTTGAGTCTGAGAAGGAGAGGAGTGGGGGGGAAATATTTTTAAGATTTGGGTTTATTTCCCATTATTCTACTTTGTTTTTGTTGATAATAAATATAATTTATTTCAAGAAGTCAAATCTGTTTAGCCTGTGACAGTAATTGGTGAGTGTTCTTTCCCTGCCCTTATCTCAACCCACAAGCCTTTTGTTTGATAGTTTCTCTACCCCATCCTTCTGAGTAGATTGGTGACAGAATGGCTTTAGTGGACACCTGACTGACATCCAGCCAAGGTCAAACCATTGCATCAGTTATCTGTTAATTTCTGTCACAGACTTTAGTTCTATTTCCTTATTTAAAATCTGATTTTTATGAGAAATCTGTCACTTTTCAAAGTTAATTTCTCCTTGTTTTATAACAAAATTGCATTATTAAATTAATTTCTACATTGGTGTGAACACCAAGCTTAAGAATTTTACTTATTTAGCAACAAAAATCTCCCACTAGGCCTTAAATGTGGATTACTTTCCTGTGAACGCAGCTATCATGATATTGTCACTCAGTTATTTGATTGGAAGAGCTGAATGGCAAATGCAAAGGCATATATACCACAGCATAGATAACAAGATGTCATAGACAGCTCAAAAGTCTATAAATTTCACACACATATTGCCTCTTACCAAATAACTCCTTCAGAAAAAAAAAAATACACAGGAGTTTCCCAACTGAAATAAAACTTCTCCTAACTGAAACCATTTGCAAAGGGAAACTAATGCTAACATCTATAAAGGCTTCCCAGTAAAATGAATATTGTTCTGGAGGGCACCTTATTTAGATAGGTTGGAGGCCGGGGAGAGAAAAAAACCCTAAAGTAAGTAATTAAATTGTGAGTGAACAGAGAGCAGCAAAAGAAAGGCTGTTTAAATGCATGTTACAGCACCTTTTCTTCCTCCTCAGTAATGTGAATGGTTTGTCATATGTGCCTGAGGAATATTCTTCTCTTTCTCTACTGTTAATTACTGCATTAATACACTTAAAATGTGTAGAGGGGAGGATGGAGAAGCTGCTTAAAATTATTTTCAAGCAGGTCTTTTAATTCAGATGCTCCATTCTCTTCTAAGTTCCATCTTTCCTGCTCATGCTTCCTCTCCTCAATGTGTACCTTTGCTGAGCATGCAAAAGGCAGAGAAGCTGTAGATTTATAGCACACTTAATTCTCAAGCAAGTGAGGATCGATATTCAGGACACAAGGTCTGCCCTACCCTGATAACTGTAAACCTTCCATCTATCACTTGGCACCTCAGGGAAACTCACAAATCACAAAGCACTTGGTTATCCCCTCCTGGATTCTCCTTGCTTCCTTGTTTAAGCTTAGCTGCGTATTCTATGTGACTCTTCCCTTGCTGTTCTACTTCTTAGGACTTAATGAGAAATCAGGAGAAGCAAAGGACAAAGGAAACGTTGTCTTCCTTCAGTGAGTCTGGCAACACTTCGGCACTTTGAGAAGGCTCAGTGGATAGTTTGTTTCTTGTCTGTACCTCTTTGCAGAAAGCCAAAATTTCCAGTCATGACTAGGGTCAAAATAGTTAGCATGCCCTAATGATCCAGGAAGGGGGTTAATGTGTCCAAACAATCTTTTTGTCCCAGTGGTGAATTCCCAGTATGGTCCAACAGCTATTACTGAAAATTCCAGCTGTAGCTGTCCAGCTGAGGGCAATCTTGGGAGACCAGAGTAAAGTTGCCTGCTCTAAATGCAATGGTGGTGCAAGAGATCTTCCAAAGGAGGGAATGAGCTCCATGAAGAATGCTACAGAGAGTATTTGAAAACATTCCTTGAGGCCCTGTCCTTTGCCTTGGGATAAACCTGAAAACATTCATGGAGCTGCAGTGAGTAGTAGTTAATTAAGTTAAAGGGGAACAGAAGCTAAGTGTGATAACAAGGCAGGGAGGGGTAGTCTCACTGCTAGCTGGGGCCCAGACCCACAATACAGCAATGGGCAAGGAAGGAACCCCCATCTCAGGATGGAAGCCATGTACAAACAGTAGAGTAAAGCCCCAGCAAGTCCTTAGTGAAGAGGCAGATTAGAAGTCAAGCAGAAACCCTAGTTTGTTGGGTTTCTCTTAGCACCTTTTCAGCTCCACTTCACCTGAAGCTCTAGATTAGACTTAAATCTAATTTGAGTAATTTCCTAGAGATGTAAGATGCTAGTGGAAAATATTTTTGCTACCTAGAAGCTTCTTTGCATGCCCATACCACCTGGAATTCTAGTCTTTTTCCCACTCCTAACCCTCAAACCTTACCTCAAATTTAGATCTGGACTAAGATTTAAATCATAAGACAAACTATGACCCAGAAGAAGTTGTTAGGGACAATTCCTGATGCAATCTAGTCCTGACTTTGGCAACGCCCTTGCAATCCC
The DNA here is from genome assembly GCA_003546035.1 of Mixornis gularis. NCBI lineage: Eukaryota > Metazoa > Chordata > Aves > Passeriformes > Timaliidae > Mixornis > Mixornis gularis. Next base: position 391,503 of record QVAJ01000317.1, read on the forward strand.
ATTGCATCTATAACTTCTGTTTTTATACCACTACTACTAATGTTAATGCTAATCCAAAGACTTCAGGTGAGCTGAAGCTTAATTCAAAACCTGCTTCCATAAACTAGAGGAAGAAGTCAGAGAGAATTCTTAGTAGAGCTCACCCTTCTTGTCACATCCTTTTTTCAGTCGCACTGTAACTGGAGCTCCAGGCTTTGTCTCTCTCTGACCCCTAGACATGACCCTAAAGCTAATCCTATCCTTAAGTCTCAGGGTAGGATGAAATTAGCCATATCCTCTGTCAGGACAGAATTATGGGAGTAGCCCACTTTCTTTTTTTTTGGTGCTTTGTAGCCACACCTCCACCTGGAGCAGTAACCTTTGTCTCCCAGCTCACTGCTCTATAGACAATTTTTATGAATTTCAGGAACTAGTCTCAGTCATCCTTTCTGACTATTCCAATTTTATTTAGTATTTGTCCAACATACTTCTTTATTCTGTTCCTCAGATAGATATCAAGTGTATCAGAGGGCAACAGTAACCTAAGAACTCACATCTGTTCTTCAGTCTTTTTCCTTACTGTAGTTGCCCATCTGCTCTCTTTCTCTTGTATCATGTGTGCTCCTGATAGATAGATTCATCAATGAATGATGTACTTATTTAATGCAATACGTCTGTCCTTTTATCAAGCATGCAAATTGTGGCCATGAACATCACTTTGTTTGGTTAAAGAGACACTCACAGTGTCAATGAACTTATTATACATGCACAAGTATTTGCACATCTGTAGAATCTTAATGACAGACATCAGTATTTGATCCAAGGCAGGTTAAGCCTTGATCATAATTATGAGTCCTTGTGCAGATATGTCCCCACTATGATGTTGCAGTCTAGATTCGTAAAGCCTTATTGCTTAGATTCATGTGCTTAAGTAACTGACCTTCAGTTTTAACAAAGTTTATTTCCCTAATTTTGATGATTTAAAGCTTGAATCCTTGAACTTTAAAAGTCATGATAACAGAAAATACATTAAGTATATCTTCATCTTCTTTATTTCATTCTGTAGAACCTAATAATTAGCAAATTATGCTTTTATCTGCAAATTCAGAGGTTGCAATATCGGAAGAATCCATCAAAATAAAAAGCTTATCATGAACATATCTGCAATTCTTTGGACTATATACCTCCTAATAGAGTTCTTACATGTTTTACCTTAATTACAGAAGTTCAGAGACAGTTTTCATTTTACCTCTGGAACAAGGATGTCTGCTGGTAGTAAGTGTTTTCCTAATATTTGCAGGTGCCATTACAGGGTGAATTCATTACCCTTCTAATTCTGACTTTGGTAATGAGACACTAAATGATGAAGCTTTTATCTCTCTGAAAATAAAACACTGTTATATTTAATTTTAGTACTTTCTCCAACTCCCTTCTGGCAAGCCTCTGTATAGTCAGTCCCTGTCCATTTAGGGAAAGCAAACTATTATTAGTCTAAATTGCTTTTTTAAATCCTCATGTGGAGCATGCACACTGTTCACATTTTGAGGTCAAACCTGTCCAACTGCTTGGGAAACAAAATGAGTTTTTATTTTCATTCCCTTTTATAAACCACATAATTAATATGATCAAAGAGATCACTAGTTAGAGTTGGATTCAGTTATTCTTGAGGTTTTTCACATTTTTAATTTTTTTTTTCTTTGACAAATCAATTTGAATTGATTCAGCTCTGTTTATTAGGTTTCTGGAAATGAAAATATGTAGCATCTTATCTCTTCACTAAATTTAATCAGCTCTAAGAAAGTTCAGAAATTCTCAAACTTTTCTCTTTGGTGCCTGTCTAATTGAATCAAACACTTTGGTGCCTGTCTAATTGAATCAAACACAAGGTCATTTTGTCCTGGATTTTCTACATAATTTCTACCTAATTAGTTTCCTTTAAAAGTGAAAAACAAATAACATTTCTTAGGAGGTCTATTACTTGCTAACCTTGCCAATAACTAGAAAATTGGAAACATCTATTCAGAAGGAAGAAGAGATTCCTCCAAGAAATTTGGATAATACCCATAATCTTTCTGCCAGAAGTCTAGATGAGATCGACTGGCTTTAAGCAGGGAGAGGAACAGAAGGAAGATATTTGGAGAGTTTTCCAAGACTTATAGTGATAACTATACAGACAATTAGTAAATACAGAATATGTCCCACAGTTAAAATGCACTCCATGTCCAGCTGATGATTGATAACAAATGGGAAAAGCCAGGAGGCCCTTATTTCTCAGCACCTTTATCAGTGGCCTGGGTGATGACACAGATTGCTCTGCAACAAATGGCAGAGCTTCAGATCAAAGGGTCCTTGCAATACTAGTGGATTAGGCCAGCAGAAGATCCATAAAGCTCAAGAGAGAAAGTGAACATTTCTGTAGGAGATGCAGAAAAGTCCCAAATATATTGATGACACCAGCTGGGATGCAAATGACTCAATAGGAGACAGGACTCAGGTGTTAAGGTGAAAAGCTGAATATAAACCAACATGTGAAAGGCAACCACAGCTGTGGAAATGTTAGTCAAAATGTGGTCAGCAGAACCAAGAACTATATTACACCAGTTTGCTTAGAGGTAGTGACATGACATTTAGGACAACCTAGCCATTAAGTGGTTGCCTAGTTCAAGAAAAAAATATTGAGAAACTGGACAGGATTCAGCAGAAGGCAACTAAAACAATCAGGAATTATGGGAATATGGCAAATCAGGAGGTAAATTGTTTAATCTGGCAAAGAGAAATCTACAAGGTCTATAAATATCTGAATGTACATTAAAAAGTGGGTGGAACCAATCTATTTTTTAGAGTCAAAGTAGTGTAGTAGTGGCAGGTTCCTGAAAGAGGATTGTGGAGCCTTTGCCCTCAAATCTTTTCTACACCCAGATAGACATAGCCATGTCTGATCTGTTCTAGTGTTGGGCATGGTCACATTTAAAGGGAAGGGTTGGATGAGAGGTTTGCAGAGGTCCCTTCCAGTCAGCATTTCTAATATTCTGTGTTAGGTCAAATAACTTTGATTGTGACAAATGTACATTTTAAATTAATAATATCCGAAGTATATTAAATGGCTTCTAAAACCGAAAGTCAGTTCATTTATATTGGCCTTAATTAAAATTCCTCGGAAAAAAAAATTATAAAATATCAATTCACTTATTTGCATTTTGCTGGGATTACTAGAAATTATTTGAACACTTCAAAATCTAGCCTGAGATTTATGAGAGAAAGCATAGGTTTTGCACACAATATGTACTGCAGGAGTGGTACTACCAAGGTTTAAACTTATTGATGTGGAAGAAAAATGATCTGCATGATGAGAAAACGGGGAGGGATTGCATAATGTAGTTTGTCTCTATTAAGATTACAGGATGAACATTCAAATAGTTCTTAGGTAAGTAACTCCTATGGACTTTCAATCGAACAGAAGTGTCGAAGTGTCTAAATGCCAGTCTAAATGCCTTTGAAATTCTAGCACGGATTTCAGCTCCAGAATCCCTGAGCTCATTTTGTCAACATACTTGTAAGGAAAAAAGTTACTTCAAATTTATTGTCCTTTGAAAAGTAATTGTCAAAAACTATTTAAAGAACACTGGAACTATGCTGAGCCAGGAGAAAAATTCCTGAAGAGCTATTCTTCCAACACCTCCAAACTGATGTTCCATCTGCTACCCTCAAAAGAGAGAAAAATAGATTTATTTCACGCCAAACTAGTGAGAGATTCACTCTTATAAGCCTCTGGGAATAGAAGTAAAGGTTTTCAAAAGTTTAATGTGTCTTCTTGTCTTCTTAAATTCTTGGAATGAAAATCTGGTTTTTTCTTCTCAGAAATTTAAGAAACATACGTACAATATACATATTTGTTCTTTCCATGAGAAATTAATTCCTTGTACATTCGCATTCTAGAAATGATGGAAATAATCTAATATATTTCAAAACTTCTTTCCTTCTCCTTCAGTGTCATTAAAATGTCTTTCATATTTCATCTGCTTTTGTAACCTCAATGCAACTACAATGCAAAGTCTTGCACCTGAGTTAGGTAATCCCCAATATCAATACCGGTTGGGAGATGAAGGGATTAAAAGCATCCCTGCAGAGAAGGACACCAGGGTGCTGGTGGATGAAAAACCTGGATATAAGCTGGCAATGTGCATGAACATGCAAAGCACAGAAAGGGAACCATAGGCCCAGAAAGGGCTGCATCCAAAACAGCAAGTCAAGGGAGGTGATTCTTCCCTGTATTCTGCTCTCATGAGTCCTCACCTGGGGTATCATATCCAGCTCAGGGGTCCTCAATGCAAGAAAGTTATGGACTCATTGGAATAGGTCCAAAGGAGGGCTACAAAAATGACCACAGGAATGGAACATCTCTTCTATGAGGACTGCCTGGGTGAGCAGGGGTTTACAGCCTTGAGAAGAGAAGATTCTGGGGACACCTTACTCTAGCCTTCAAATATTTAAAGGGTGCTTGTAACAAAGATGCAGACAAATATTTTAGGAGGTCCTGCTGTGACACGAGGGGTAATGGTTTTAAACTAAAAGTGGGTAGCTTCAACCTAGACATAAGCAAAAAACTTTTTTACCATGAGGGTGGTAAAACACTGGAACAAGTTTCCCAGAGAGATGATAGATGTCCCATCCCTGGCAACATTTAAGGTCAGGTTGGATGGTGCTGTGAGCAACCTGGTCTAGTGAAAGATGTCCCTGCTCATTGCTAGGGGCATGGGACTAGATGACCTTTAGAGGCTTTTTCCAACCCAAACTATTCTGTGATCCTATGATCTTAAATGCCAAGAAAAAGAACCCTCACAAGAGCATTGATTCATAAGACTAAGTACAGAGTACTGGGTCAAAATCTCTGACTAAAAGTACTGAATATTAAACCTTCATTTGTGGAAATAAAATTCTGATAGTTGTCTTAAATACATTCTGAATTCCAGTTTCCTACACAGCAGCTTTCCTGTCATCACTTTTGTAAATACTCTTTCAGACTAGTGTCAGAAAAGTGCATGCAAAAACTGGATATACATTCACAGATGCAGTATCCAATAGGTTAAAGAGTTAGGCAATTTCAATACCTCACGTTAGCAGCCTACGTTTAAATATCTGATGCTACCAGACTATGCGCAAATTCAAGTGCTGTTCCCACCCACATTATTTTGAATACATTCCATGTTCAATAGTCATCCTTAGTAACTTTCTGTAGAATGCAGAATGTATTCTTTGATGGTGTAACTTTACTAGTAAAGAAAATAAGCTTTATTCCATGTGGTTTTTGCAGAGACTGAGCTGTGTGATCAGCAGAGATGAAGAGAGAGGGGTTAGGTAAATAATTAACCTTTGAAAATAACTCTTGCTCTTGGAGTGTGCATATCAATATGATATAATTACCACATTTTATTCATTGTTGGCTGAAGATCACCATAGGTAATTTAAACAGTGAGCTTACATTTGCATAATGTACGAGCAGCAGGTTCTTTTAAAACCTTGCTGAGAAGAGGCCAACATATTTGTGTATCTACTTGAGATGTACCAATTGTGTTTAATTTTCCTGATTCTAGGGATTTTTTTCCTCATTAATACATTCTTACATATTTTAAAATAGTATTATTAATACTTTGACCTGAACTGAACTGATTGACCTCAGATCAGGTCAAATCTAGTCAGAATTGGAAGAAAATCTTTGGGTATTTCATCTTAGTGAATTTTCCCAAAATCTTAGTCTCTTTGTATTATTGTTCAGCCTGGATCTGATTTGCTAGTCAGCTGCCCAGACTAGTTTTTTAAGTAAATTCCTTTTGAATGAATCCAGATTAAATCTGGTTGTATGTGGTGCACAGTTCAGCAGTCCAAGTGTGGAAGTTTGAAGACAACCACAAGACAGCTTCAAATACAAATAGATAGAAATGTTCTGAAAAGATTTTATTTTCCCCTTCAATCATACAAAAAGGCAATTGACTAAGAAACATTTTTGTCATTAAGAAGGTGATGTCTGAGAAATTGGAGCTCCTCTACAGTATGCCAGGTCCTGTTGGAGTAGTAACTGGAACAGGGATTTCGTCTGCTTTTTCACAAGAGGAATTGATCCACTTCGGGTTAATTATGAGGAAGAATGGGAAAATAATTTTCAGGGTATAGAAATCCATTTCTATTCCCAGGTCATTTTGCCGCAGACTGTAAGTCTATAAGCCAATGATATGAATTTCACTTCAGATTTTAATTACAATCAAGTTTCTTTAAAGCACCTCCAAGTGAATTAGAATTTTAAAAAATCATCTTTATGCTGAGCCTTAACAAAGAAACTGAGTTTATCTCACAGCTTTCCTCAGCATTATCAGACCCTCGAGCCTGTGAGCCAGGCAGTAATATTTGAGAAATGATCCAACAGTAGAATACTTTGTGTTTTATTGCCTACTAGTGTGCATTGGCATAATTCATTTGATTGATAAATTGTAACATCCCTTTCTCCATAAAGCTGCACTTTTTCTTTATTTATTTAGGTTTCAAGCCAATACTCCAGTTTCATAATGTGTTAGTGATTGCTTATAAGCAGTAAAGTGAATTTTGTGCATTAACTCTGACAAGGATGAAATTATTAAGTAACTGGATTAAACCTCTAATATGGGTAGGACTAATTTTATTTGTCCTGAATATCATGTAAAACACAACATTCTGCTGCTTTTAAAAACATATAATTTGCCTTTATATGGGGGTGAAGATATTAAACATAACATAAAAATATGATAACTGGTCGCCAGTGGAGTTCCATTCATCTGCCCTGTGGAGATTCTTTTTGGCACCTGACGCTCCTCATAGCTGCCTTTTGTTTATTGCCTATAGGTCTTCATTCTACTGTCAAATGCTAAAATGTTCCTTTTTGTTAAATTTGATGGCCAGCAAGGAAGTTTAAAGGTCTTTGTTATCTAAAAGTAACATAGTTATCTGGTCATTATGCCGTGTCAAGCTGTCTTGTTTATTTTGGCACTTCCTGTCCAGTGGGGTCAAAAAGCTGTACTATCTTTGGGATATGAATGGATTTTTTAAGGCATACTTCTTTTGGCAGTGGTAATTTTCTTCACAGTGGCTGCCATGTGGCTGTGTTTTGCACGTGAACTGGAAACAGTGTTGATAATACAGAGGAGTTTCTTTATTGCTGAACAGGTCTTACACAGGGCCAAGGCCTTTTTGGCTTTTTGTACTGCCATGATGGTGAGGAAACTGGGTGGGCACGGGAGATTGGAAGAAGACATGGCTGGGACAGGTGATCCAAGGAAGCACAGCGCTGCCTCAGCATGGCTCCCTCCATGATTTTCTCCTTGGCACCAGCCTCACCCCCTGCTGCTTTTCCTGCTCCACCTAGGGTCAGGGTTACCGAAGGGTGACAAGAGAGATATTTCATACCAAATAAAATCATTCTGGGAAAAGAAGTAAGAAGGGTGGGGTTTGGAGTGATGGCATTTGTCTTCCCACATCACTCTTGCACATGATCAGGCCCTGCTGTCCTGGAGATGGCTGAATACCTACCTGCCCATAGGAAGCAGTGAATTAATTCCTTGTTTTGCTTTGCTTGCACGTGCATCTTTTGTTTTCCCTATTAAACTGTCTTTAGCTCAACCCATGAGAACTAGATCCACTTACCTGTATAATTCTTTTTCAATAAATAATTTATTTAACTGTACCACGATGTACTTTTCTACAGTTTTTAAAATACGTAATTCACCTGATAATAAAGTACAATAGTCTTTAAATGCATGATAAATCTTGCTCTGAGATATGAAGAAAAAATCCTAGAAAAATACAACTTAATTCATAAGTAACTCTCATCTCTGGAAAAGGATATTTGACAATATTTAGATCACATTTTACACTCAGGGTTCTGAAATGTGATTACAGGCAGTACTTATGTGGTCTCCATGTGAACTGAAAATTCCCCTTCGGAGTTAATTTCAATTAGAAAAACGGTCATTATCCCCATATTTGGTTCCTGCAGCATGGTCAGGTGGTGCCTCATCCCTACATGACCTTGAATGGCACCTTAATTTCGGAAGCTGGAGAGATGACAAGTGGGATAGCCCAATATCATGGTCCACCCCAGCCAACAGCTAAGACCCACACAGCTGCCCACTCGTGAGGAGATCTCACCAGAGGTATCAGCGAGAGAATTGGAAAGGTAAAAGCTGGAGAACTCATGGGTTGAGCTCTATTAAAGACAGTTTAATAGAGCAAGCAAAAGATGCACATGCAAGCAAAGCAAAACAAAGAATTAATTCACTGCTTCCCATGGGCAGGTAGGTGTTCAGCCATCTCCAGGACAGCTGGGCCTGAGTGATGTGGGAAGACAAATGCCATTACTCCAAACACACTCCAAATGTGAGAAATTTACCTTCCTTGCTACTAGTAAGATATAAAGTAACCCAAGAAAAGTCTTCCTGGTCTAGACCTTCCTTGCCTTAAAAAAATTTGAAGCGCTGTCACTTAGAGGAATACTCTCTAAAGATAATTTAAATTAACAGATTGTATTTCAGAAATCATAGCATTGATGTGAACTTCCAGATCGGGACTAGTGGCAAAAATATAGCAGAACAATCCAAAATTTCATCTTTCTGCTTGCCTTAAGCTGATTGCATTTCTCTCTATCCCAAACTCAATTTTTCTGAAGGTGATAAGTAGAAGAAAGAGAGGTTACTTATGAAAGAAGAAAGGAATGAAAACCTGTAAGTCATTCTGGAAAGGATTTATTTACATGATCACATTTGTTAAGGATAAAATAAAGCAAAATGTTGCCACAAGGGAAAAAAAGGTAAAAAAGCCTATAATTTCTAATACATAAGTGAACATGTTCATTCTGCATGTCACACTTCCTTTTAGATTCTCTAATTATCATTATATTTTGGGATTTTTATTTAAAACAAAACAACATAAAGACTACAAGAAACAAAACCTCACAGCAATTCAAGAAGGATGCAGTTCTTACTCTAATTACATGATTTCAAAAAATGTAGTGCTAGGGTTGAAAATCAGGCTTAATATGCTTTGAGTGCTTAGCTAGTGATTCCACTTCAGATGTCCCTGCAGTTTTCTAGCTTCATAGTGGACACTGTAGGAATTATTTTTGTTAGCAAAACACCAGGAATTTCAAAACCAGATTTCAATGTCCAGGTGTTTAGTGCAGCAAAACCAAAAAACCTGTACTACAAGTAGTAAACCTGTACTACAGAGAATGTAGCTTCAAATGGAAAAGCAATATAAGGAGATAACCTTAAAACTTTTTTTTTTCCTTGAAGTGGAGGAGTCTTCCAGCTGAATGTATACCACTGCTGGAAATAATGACGTGGCTTATAAATGAAAGCCTTTCACATGCAAGTGAAAACCCATAATCTATTTTCCAATTCAAAATGTCTCTGCTTAGAATTTTTAATTTGAAAAATATATAATGTTGAAAGAAAGTTAAAATAGTCCCCTAGAACTTCTGGCCAAAACAAAAATAATCATAAGTGATCACCCTTATAGCCTCTTCTGTGAGGGGAAAAAACCCCCACAGACTATCAGATGCTGACTAGCTTTACTCATTAAGAAATAGTAAAGATATAACAGCTTAACCAGACAAAACAAAGAGTCACTGGTAGTGATGAGTCTTGAACAAATCTCCTTAAAGTTGTACTGTATAAAGAGACAAAAAAATGTTCTGGGCAATCTTTCCAAGATTTTCCTCCTAGCAGAGACCGTGTTTAAACAGTTATCTTCCTCCCAGAAGAAGCTTCCTCAGCACTTTAAGGAAAAGTCAGGCATTTTTCAAAGATACTTTTAGTAGTCCCGATAATTTGTGGATAATTAAGGAATATCTGGCCAAGACTATGAATCTTAATATCTTTTAAAGGTACGAAATTAGTACTGCAGGGACAAGATTTATACCGTTTAAATAAACAATGAAAATACTGTAATCTGCATTTCATAATTTGCCCCCTTTTTTTTTTTTATTATTGCATAAGGTACAACGGACTGAAGCATTAATAATTTAGAAAGTCTGCTCACATAGGTAGGTCTTTTCCAGTTAGACTATCCCATGGATGAAGGTCACTGGCATGAAAAGCTTTGCGATAAACCAAGTTAACACTGTGGATGCTGTGCAAAACATGACACCTTTATTTAATCACCATACATTTCTACATTTTATTTGCAGTGCAAATAGAGGTTTTCAGAGAAGGGAGTGACTTTTCTTTGTTTGTTCAAAGCAGAAATGTTTTTCTGTGATGATATCTAGAGCTTCGAGAAAGAAATTAAAAGGTATTTCAAAAAAGACCAAGCTAAGGATTATTCTATGCTTCATAATGTATTCCAAACACGGAATTGTTGTGTATAATACACCACATAAATGTCAAAGTGCTATCAAAGACCTTGTAATAAATGTGACTAAAAAAGATGTGACTTATAGATTGTGACATCATGTAATTTCCTTTTTTTTCTTCTTGAAAGAAGGAATAGGGAAAATTCAGAAAGTGGTATGTATATTCACTCTAGAAAAGCCTGTGTGTTCAGATGTGTCTGCCTGTATGCTGCAGACCTATTGCTCAAGGCTTAGCAAAAAAGAACTGATCAGAGAATATGGTGAAAAAAGACCAAGAAATACAAAATAAGATATTTTGCACACACTTATGCTGGTGAACCTGAAGAGGTGGAGAAAGAATTTTTTCTAAAAAACATGCCATTTGACTTTGACTGAAGAATGGCCTTTGAGATTAACTTTAGCTAGAGCTGTGTGTTGGTAAAAAAAAGTCTAGTTATACCTGCTTGTGTCCTTTTCAACTGACTGATTTCTTTGGGATTTGGAAGACCATTGTTCCTTTCTATTTCAGCAGACAGATGGAAAATGGAAAGAAAGCAAAGAGTACATTGCACTTTGACTTCAGTGTGCCCCTCTCAAATGTAGACTGGAGGGTCAAAAGGATGGAGATCATCCAGCAATCCAAGAAATTAACTATGGTCTATTGACCTGGGTGTATGGAAAAGTCTTTCAATTCAGAAGTAAGGAAAGATCATGCAGGAAAACTACAAATTTTAATTATGCAGTCTTTTCTCCAATTTCTTTACAGGTTGCACAAAGTAAACAATTTTAAGGAAGTTTGGTAAAATCACTTGAAATTTTATATATTTAAAATCTAATACTTCTAGTCATTTTAGTACTTCTTTCATTTCTAATTCCATTCCATACTTTTTAGAGGTCACACAACCAGGGCCCCTGTTACCCAAGATGTTTTATTACACTTATTTCTTTACTGCTTCCTGCCTCTCTTATTCCATTTTTTGTTTAGTTTTTCACTTCTTCACTTTCAGCAGATGTGTCCTCTTTTATTTGCAATAATTCCCTTTTTCCTTACAGTTTTCCCAAGTGCAAAGCACATCAGCATAAGCTCATACTTGTCACTGAAAGATCATCTAAATGCAGCAACCTATATCAAAGACAGAAAATATAAGAATCATAATATTTTTTAATGCTTTGCACCTTCAGTAAAGGACAAAACAAGTTCAATGTACAAAAATGTACTTTAAAAAGGACTGACTTATTATTTACCAGTAAGAATATCAAAAAGGCTCATGTTTCCTGCCTTTTCTCTTTGTTTTGACCTCACCTGATTTTTCTGCATGCCATCTTATTGCATTTATGGTGCTTTATAAAGTGACATTCAAAGGGAAGAAAGGGGAGAGATGGAGAATGCTCTTAACCTAGGCTTTATGAAACCTCTTCAGTTAAGATGGAACAGACAATACAGTAATGCTTCTTAATAATCTGAGGTTGTCCAACATGCATTAGCTGAGTTAATTTTAATGGATTTAACTCCTCTTTCCTTTTCTCACTTCCTGAGACCTCAAGAGCTTATTTGAGCTGAATATGGATGAGGAAAATATGAATGAAACTTCTTTGCTCGTAGCAGTGAGGTTTTTAGTTTAAAATACTTTACACTAGTAAGAATTTGAGGACGTAATATTTGACAGTAATCTATCACTGTTTAGATCAGGCATTCTGCCTTCACCTGAGACCTGGTATTTCAGAGGAAGGTGAATTACTTCCCTGTAAGAAAAATAATGTCCTCCATTTTGGAAAATGTTCCGTTTTTAGCATTTCCTCCTATTGTTCCAGCTAAAACTAGTCCTGAATCATAAGCTTTTAACCTGCATATTGAGCTCTTACCAGAGTCACATTAATAAATTTTGCTGAAACTGATCCTTATTTGCACTGGCTCATTATACTTTTTTCTTAATTCTTTTTCTTTCTTTTTAATAAAGGCATTATGAGCTTTTCCAATTTTGTTGCTTACTGCTTATCTCCTATATTGCCAAACAAGAAAGCCATTCAATCAATCTTGAAGGACTTTTTCAGTACTAATTAACAAACACCTATGTCAAGTAAGGCAGACTTTTTACTGGGTTCATGATTATCCTCTTCTAAACCTGAAATGATCTCTTTCTCTTTTGGAGGACCAGGGTTAAAAGAGGATGACAGAACAGGTTTACCAATGCCTTTCACAAGGATTTCATATGCCCTCACAACAGCTCAATAAACTCTATTATTTCTAATAGGTTTATTCCTGTTCTCAATGGCAGCAAAGCAGGGACTTACCTAATTAGATAACAGGACTCTCAAGACTTTACAAAAGCTGTTTTTCTGACATATATACATGGAAGAGAGAGGGATGGTGCAGTATATGAGCATGCTGGACCTCTCCCTCAGTTTTATTCCTCCCTTGGTAATGAACTGGTTTAGTCTTCTTTGGTGTGACACATGGCTTTTCTTTATCTTTTTCCCATCTTGTGGGATTAGAACTCTGTTTTTTTTAATTGCATTGAAAGGCATGGATCAAAAGTGACCACTGAGAGCAATATTGTGAGTCTAATTGTAATGATGCAAAAATTTCAGGAAATTAAAAGTTTATAATTCAGAGATTATGGGGAATTAACTGTCATCACTGAATGGTGCTGTTTAGATTAGAAATTACTGCATAATCACTTAATTTAGGTTATTTGGGATATGGTCAGGATTTCTGAAAGTTTTTTTGTTTGTTAGATGAAATAAGAAATTCTAATGTTCACAATAATTTTTGTTGTACTTGGAAAGAAAACTTAAACAGCAAAAGGAAATATATTCTAAAAGGTCAAAAAGAGGTTTGCAGTAGTGTAATATGCAAATTATCTTAGTTTCAAGTGTTAAGAGGACTTTATATTGTATTTAGGCCCAGTCCTAATGGTTTCAAACTGAATTTTATGGGATCCGTAGAAATTCAACAATTCTGAAGATCATGTTACTTTTGAAAATTTAAAAACTGGATGCCTTGGGAACAAAGGTTGTGTGCTTAAAATGCCACCTTCCCTTGTGTCTCTGCCCCCATCATAACCTTAATTCATGATTACTACACCATTCTTCTTGGTGCACCTTATAGTTTGATCTGCAAAGCTTGCTTCAGACTGAGCACGCCATGCTGTGACTCTTTACCCACAAAATGTTTTACCCTTTCTCCTAGAATTGACTGAAATGAGATTGAAAGGAATAAAGATGACAAGCACTAATTAATTAGCACCTGTTTATTAGAGAGAAACTTGTTCATGGTATATTAGTTAGAGGTTCACAAATTATGATGAATCGCTGAAAACATCACTGTCTTTTAACTTGGGCTAGGTTTTAAGCAGTTATTTAAGCATCAAAAAGATCACCAAGTCACCAGTTGTAGATTAACATAGGACCCTGAAATACCCATTCAGTGTTTTGGAATAAGTCGTGGCCTTTCACAGTGCTGCTGATCTATGTATGATCTCTGGGTATGCATAGGGTTGCAGTGTTAATGAGTCTCAATGTTACAGGGATGCAGAGAAATAAAAAAGAATGTGGGAAACCTACAACAGAACTGATGAGCTTCCTTCTTTGTTGTTTCTCTAGCCAACTGAAATATAAACAACATATACAACAATCCGATAGCTCTTTGTAGGCTCTTCAGTATGAGATTGAAGACTAAAGTAAAATTCTAATGAGATGAATGACCTAATTCCATCATGGGGAAAAACACAAACAACCAAACAAATGCCCCAGAATGCAGTAACAACAAAAAAATCTCCCCAGGAAAGCAGTCTCTGGCAACTGTGTTTAAAGTCAAAGTTTATTGCTCTCAGAATATCCAATTCAGTGTAACCCCATGTACTTTAGAGGAGGCAGATCATTTTACCCATTGTAAGGATGTGGCATACTGCTTCTTTGAAACTGTACTGTCTTTTGTGATCATAATCAAGTGAAATATGAAGTTTTACTTGTTACCATGATGGATGTCATCAGTTCCACACAGCAGATATTGAACATCTGATGCATTAGTTTTGCTAACTGTGGGACAGGAGGAGTTGCTACAGGATCTTTAAACCTTATAATAAATTTGCTGTCTCAGAGTCAGATGTCAGATGTAGTTAGTCATGATAGCAAAAAGCCCATTGACTTTAAGAAGAGCTTATGGATTTTGTCTTTGGTAAACATAGGAGAAACAATGCTTGTCTTGAACATAGAAAGAGTTTCCTTCTTTATGGTGCCTCCAAAATTACAAATCCAGCCCTTTCACTCTTCTGCTGATGACATATATTTTCTATATAGAAAACATGTGAAGCTTCCAAAGCAACTATCTATGTCTCTGCCTCCTTTTTTTAAATCGATTGAAAGACCATATCTAAAGTTCTTGTAATTTATTTATCTTTGAGCTAAAATTGAATAGACTTCATTTGGGTATATCTAGCATAAATACCAACTTTACCTACATTTACTGGGATGTAAGAAAGGCAATGAAAACCATGAACATTTTTAATCAAAAGTAATTTTATATCAGTTAATCTAAACGACTGTATTTACTTTTCTTCCCTAATTTTTCTGAACATTTTTAGATTGTTTTAGTTCTGTTAAGAAATGAGCCAGTAGATTCTGGAAATTAAATTCCTCAATTTAATCACAAAAGGTACCAGGCAAAGTTATGTTGAATCATATATTTTAACTCACTACCTGTTCCTTCTATTCATAGACAGGCTGTTTTAATGCAAGTCACAAGCTTGGCTTTGCAGATCATGAGATCTTGAACATTTATTTTATGGTGTTAAGGAAATGCTGGTTTTGTCCATGTTAAAGAAGTTTAAACTCTGATGGCTTGTCGGGTTTAGTCCTGATGGCTTTTTAGGTTCAGTCCTAAATTTTCAGTGGTCTGGATTGGAACTGGGTGGTCCTTAAGGTCCCTTCCAACCCAAGACATTCTTTGAATATATGATTGTATGATTTATCTGACAGTTGAAGTGTTCACTGTTTTTTTCCCACTCCTGCTTTGATTCCCTATTGTCCAATAAAGGTTGAGGTCATGCTCAAGCTTTTGTCTTACAGTAAGCAAGAGGAAGCTCTCTTCCTCTACACACCTTATAATGAGAGGTATAAGCAAACAGTACTCTGGGTCTGACAGCCCTGTATCAGACTGAATCGACATGGACTAAGGTTTCACATTTAGCTGTGTGAGGCTGAAAGAGATTTACAAATGAATGTAGAAACACATTTCTTCAATGCAATATCTCGAACTTTGTTTCCCTAGGCAGAAAAAAGATATTGCAGAGGCTGAATGACAGATTGACAGAGTATAGAATCATAGACTCAAAGAAAGTTTCGGGTTCAACTCCCCCCACCATGGTGAGGTCCCCATTCAACCTCACCTTGAACAATGTCAGGGATGGAGCATTCACAACTTCTCTGTGAAAACTGTTCCAGTACTTCACTACCCTCCGGGTGAAGAATTTCTTCCTAATATCTTATCTAAACCTACTCTCTTTCAGTTTAAAACCATTCCCCCTTGTCCTGTCACCGCATACCCTTGTAAAAAGTCCTTCAGATTTCTAGTAGGCCCACTTTAGGTACTAGAAAGATCAACTATCAAGATGAACAAACTTAGGATGCACAGAACATGACAAATATTAATTTAAAACATAGCTCATTGCAGAGCAATTGCCCTCACAAAAAAGACTTATGATTGCCAGCAGCACAGAAGAAATCACAGTCAGACTACAGTACATTGATTTCAATTTCTGATTTAAAGATAGTGTAAGAGAAAACCAGACCTCACTAAGAATTCCCTCACATATCATCTGACCATATATTACAGCACAAATTATGTAACTAAAATGCAAGAAGAAAGGTTTGTTCTCTAAATAATGCAGATTAAAATGGAAATTGACTAAGATGCAATCATCTAATAGAGCTATGTCACTTTACACCACAATCTTGCTCTTAATCTTTACATGATCTCTATATTTTCAGTAGCAGGTCCTTCTGTGAGTAGAGTTTGCCTTTACAACTCATAGCAAGCGAAATGTCATTAGTCCCCTACTGTCATCATGACTGATTAGAATCTTTGAATATTCGCTGCACTGAGCACTGGGAATTATAAATATTAATCTTCTGGCAAATATTTACCAAACCCATACAACACCTTCATAAAAACCTTCATAAACATTTATCTCCTTTCCACTGGAAAAGTAACCCTTTGCATATGGTAATAGCATCTCGTGCATTAATCCTCCATAAACAAAAATTATTTATAATCATACAAAACTGTAATTATGCCAAGCTGTCTGCACATTTGCACATTGGCGAAGAGTGGCTCAGGGGGTTCGCTAGAGTGGAACCCCCTGTACCACTGTCATATACTAATTGGACTCCAGAAAAGTCAGGGAAATGATTCTGCATGCCAGCATTCATCTACCAAGTAACAAGCGTGTGTCCCAGCAGGGAGCAAAAATGCTACCAAACGCAGCATATACACCAACACATGCATACACAGCAATAGGATAAAGATCACAAGGAGGAAACTAATCAAAAATATGCTAATTAATAAACTAAGAAAGCCACTTTACAGAAATACTGACCCTAAGGAAAAATGCAGTCAGAAATCTCAATAGACCTCCAGCAACAGGCTATTGAGTACAGTGACTTTTGTATCCTGTATCACAGGGCCAAATATTTGAGTAGAATAATTTCAGTACAAAAAAATGGGTAGTAACTGGTTCCTCAAATCTCAATGCATGGCTGAAACTTCCATCAAGTCAATGATTTGAATCAGGCTGCTAAGAGCAGGAGCAAAGGCTTTGCTTTTTAACCCAAGATCAGAATTTATTTTCTATAAAGCCAGATACCTCATTTTCTATCTGTAGTGGTGTTATATATTTGTCTTTGAGCGACTTCTTTCACGCATGCCTAAATAGAATGCCCCCACAAGCATATTTCTTCTATTGCAAGATGACTATTTCAGCATGTTCCTTCCTGTTACTTTCATCAGTCTGTCACTGTCCTGGCACTGCTTCCCTAATTCACATTGATGCCTGTAAAAGTACTTCATACTTTTTACTGAAACTGTCAAAGCACTTGAGCAGATGCACAAGCATAAGCACCAGAGCTGTCCCATCCTCTCCTGCTGGGCAGATCGTCAGAAGGTACAGGTTTTGTTGACACCAGTTGTACTGCTTGGCCTATCCAAGTAGTTCCAGCTGGAGCCAGAAGGGGATACAAATGACCAAGAGCATAATCACCTAAATCTCAGGGGAAAAACAAAAGCAACTTCTTTCAGAGGTGTTTCCTTTACATTCATGTCCTCTAATGGTTTGTCTGTCACTTCATTTTTAAGGTATGAAAGAACAGTAAAGCAATTATTTTTGCAGGGTGAGGAGCATATTGCTAGAAAGACCAGAGACTGCAAAAAGCAACAGTGAGGCAGGCAAGGTTTTGCTCGGTCTGTTCTTTACTTCTCCATTTACCATCAAGTTTTGCCTGGCACCACCACTAAAATATCAGGTCACTTTGTCCATGAACATTCCCTTTATTAACCTTCTCCTTTTCTTCCACTAATTCCTTGCTAAGTAAAACAGAACAGTTTTAATCCATAGGATCTTTACGTATCAAAGGCCACAGATAGCCCTTGAGTTAAATAATCCTCTATTTTGATTTTTTCAATGAAAGGCTAAATCCTACAAGCAGACATAACTACAGTGAAAGTGGGGGATTGGGCTAGGGCACAATTTTCACAATATGTCATAGATAATTTAAAAAACCTAAAATTCTAATTGCTAAATATTAACTGCTGCTTTGTTGAGCTTTTTTTTTTTTTAATAGACTTCCTTATTTGCCCAGAACAATACTGTTTTAATTTGCTTATCAAAGTCATTTATTCTTAATGCAGGATAATTGTTTCCTGAATACCTGAGGCCTAAATTGATATCTGCTATTAATTGTCTGACCAGGTCAACAAGTTGGACAGGTTCCAGTGACAGAGGTACAGCCATTACTTTAACTGCTTCAGCTCATCCATTGACAGCAGATATATCAATGCAAAATGACATTTAAATTTTCTGCTGAATTTAAGGGTTTTTTTTATCTAAAATCACTAGAAATTAGGACAGAGCTAAATGAAATTTTAAACACAGGAAATACAAAATAAAATGCTTCATCAATTTTTTTTTCCCCTAGGGACATAGCTGTTGGTCCTGTACATCCTCTTCTTCATTCTAGCTTTCTATTAAAAAAAAACAACAAAAAACCCCAAACAAACAAACAAACAAAAAAAAACCCCATAAAACTTTTACAACAAAATAAATTGATAAAATTAATGGACATAATTATAATTTAATACCCATTCCTTTGTTCTTCTTGCTGCCCACAACAAAAAATCATAAATAAACAAGCAATACGGTCATTAATACTGATGCTCAACATTTATATATTATTTTAGACCTTTTATTTGTATGGCAAATTTTAGTTAAATCTCAATTACTTGTTGTATAAAGATCATCCATAATTTATGAAGGTCCACAAGCTAAGTATACTTCCATGCTTTGCTGCAGGAGTAGCTATAAGAACACTGTACCTCTTAAGCCTTATTTCTGTATCAGGCTGCAAAACAAACCATGAACAGACTGTTTCCATGTGTACCTTGTCAATAAATTGGTAGCGGTATCATAGGGTTTCCTGCAATATTTTACTTATTCTGGAAAGTGACATCTGTCTGCTGTTTTACTCTACAGGTTGAGGTTAAATATGGCCATAAAGCACCCAAAAATTCAGTGGAGGAAAGATATGAAAAGATTTATTGAAACTAAATTGACTAATTGGTAATCAAGAAAAAGTGGTTCCTCTATTTGAATATCATACTAGATACAGAGTGACTTCTTATAATATTGTCACAACTCTTCTGTGCGCACTAGGTGGTTGAGTTTTTTTTGATTTGTCTGATTTTTTTTTCCTACTGCCTCTAAGCTTCATACCCTGTTATTTACGATTTTCCAGACAGCTGTCAATGCTGTACTGATGTCATCCTTAATATCAAGCAGCATTGCATTGCTTCTGTCCCTGATTTTTTTGCTGCTGCAAGGCTTGTCTGAAAAGTCTCCTGGAGTAGTAAAGTGTTTCTTTCCTTTGAGGCCAGTAGAAAACCATTTCCTTCTGATGTTAGAACCTGATTAAAGTAAATGCTGTTCTGCACTCTCTCCACTCTTAGCGGTTCATCACTAATAGTCAAGTAAAAACTTTATATATATTATAAAAACAGCTGACAGGTACCTAAAAAGCCTGCCCCAAGGAGGTGTAGCAATTTTCTCTTGAAAATTCCATGTATTTTAGTAACGTGGCATTTGTCAAGAAGTCACATTAGTAAAGACAAGCCTCAAAAAGTAATGTGATGTGTGCTCCAAACGTCAAACTGTTAAAATGTACATCCTAAGCCAAGATAGAATCTTTTTTTGTTTTCTCTCTATATACATTTATTTCTCTGTGTGATTTTTCAAAACTCTCACCCACATCCTGTTGCCTTTTTTCTCAAGGCTTTCAGCTATGCTTCAGACTTTTTCTCAGATGCACTGCAGGGCAAGGGCAGGATAAGGGAAAAAATAAGAGAATCAAGTAGAACTCATGCTTGCCATTTATTTTGATTAATGAAGTTCAACACAATTACACAAAACAAGTGGTATATGGGAATCACTTAGCACTTCAGGAAGCAAATATGTGAACTAAGACATGTCTTTGTTCCTTGATTTTGTTAATGCTTTACTCAGAAGAACAAGAATGGTTGGTCATTATTTGCCAGAGTAGAATAGTCTTGGATTGACAATATGCCAACATTTAATGGAAATCTTTAAATCTTTGCAGGAAACCTTGTTTTTCAGGCTTAGGTGTCAGGAGACAGCAGAACACTGCCTGTCCCTGCTGAAAGAATATGTTGTCAACACACACAGACTCTCTGTAAGCACATACATGTATAAGAATGGACTGTAACAGAACAGATGGGACTAGACCTTCCTTGTTTCATTTCTACATACTCTGACTATCTCTCTATATTAATTGGAAATGGTCTGACCCTGTTTCCATCACCTGTGCATTTCCTGCTTATGCTTGAGTAATGTCAGGAGCTCCTTGTTCACCCATGTGGGTTTCTTGCCCCATTTGCCCAATTTCTTGCACATCGTAATTCATCATTCTCTTCTCTTTCCCTTATAGGAGAGGTGTTTCATTCCTCTGATAAGCTGGGGTCAGAGTTCACTGCATGGTCATTTTCCCCTTTTGAGGATTTTTGGGTGCATGATTATGTGAATGCTGGAACATTTTGTGCAAGAAGATCCGATTTATCTCCCACATATGCTGTAATATCTAGTTCCAACTTCAGTCATAGTGAAGATTTGACATGTTGGGTTAACTGCAAGACCAAGTCCTTAGGAAACCAGGCTTCATGGTGGGGTGATACACTGTACACAGAGACAAGAAGAATTAGACATCTTTAATTGTATACATATGCTGCACCTTACTCAAGCCCAGTCAACCATAGTGATGTAATTGTTAATAATACTGCAGTTACTGTCTGGTCACCAACAAATATCATGATAATAAATGTGTTTGCTTGGGCAGTTCTTATTTTTTCATGCTCTAAACCTGATGCTGTGTCTTGTCTGTGTAGATATAAAATATACAAAAGGTATTTTAAAGTTGTAATGAACTCTCAGAAAAGAAAGAGTGATTACTTATTTTCATAGAGTTTGGTCAAATGGAAAGTTAAAATACATATGAAAGTCATCATTAATGCTAGAATCTAGGAACAGGATTATTAGAAAATCTGTGGGAAATATTTGTTGCTGGATGATTTTCAGTAACAAAATATTTTGTAAGTTCATTGTAGCTTTTCCAAGTTGCTTCTATCAGAAAAAAAAAAAAAACAAACAACTTTTAAATTCAATTTGTTACTTGAAATAATATTGGTTTACTTTAAATTCAAACTATTTTTTTTTTATCAAAATGTCCTTCAGTTCTCTTAGAACACACTTTAGCAAGGCTGTATATCAAACTCTTGCCCCTAAACATATTTTTGTTTCTAATTTCCCAAAATTGCTGGTTAACTGAAAAATCAGTCCAGAAGTCTGTGGGATTAACTCAGCAAGACCTGGCAGACAGAGGAAAAATGTGGAACTGTGACTTAGTAGCTCTGGATTTCACCTTTTTTAAAAATTTATTTTAGTGAATAGTTGATGTACCAAGACACACTAAAACTTTAACAGGCTGTAATGCCTCGAAATAATATAGAGACCATTGATACTGCATTTTTTTTGGTAGACTGTCACAGTCTGGTCACTTCTTTATTTTTTAGATTTGCTTTTGACCTTTTAAAATATCCTAGTGATTTTGCTGGAGACTTGAGATTTGAACTCTGTAGAGACTTTAATCAACTCTGCTGGTTCCAGCATAAAGCCAGAGAATGACTGAGAAAGTCAGTGACCTTATCCAGGCTCCATAGGTGAAATTCTGGACAAAAAAGAACCCATTTACCTTGATGTCTTTCTGACTCATTTCACTGAATCAGTTTTAATAGAAGTGTGCTGTCAGAGATTTTAATTAGTCACACAGTTAATGGTTTTAACAGCTTCATAGAGAGGGTACTTCCTTCCTTCTTCCTGTGCATGATTAACTCTTAACTCTTCCAGAGACAGTGCCATTGGACAGAAAACCCAGAGGGGTTTTGAAGGTTAATTGCTCGTTGTAGATAACTTTTGTTAAGAGGAAGAAAAGAACAAAATTTGACAACAGCAATTTAGATAAAACAACCTCAGTCTTAATTACGTCAAAGTGTTTGCATTCTAAAACCATTTTGGCTGAAACAGGAGTTTAACTTAAATTCTGTCAATTTCTTGGACTCATAAAGAACAGACAGTAGTGCTGGAAGAAGCATCTGATGTATCATAAAAAACCTGTTTCAGGTCAAAAGGAGATGGCCCAAGCTTTTTACATCCCTGCTGATGACTGCTTATTGTGGCTGTGGTGAGAATTAAAATAGTAAATATGTAATGTTTGCACAGAATTTAGTGTCTGGCCATTTCCTTCAGCTGTCAGGAAAGAGTATGCTGACTGAGATAATTTAAGACTGCAAGTCCTATGAAATGCATTAAAGATGACCTGAGTTGTCATGTGGTAAACAAAAAAATGCATTCTGGGTTGTGGAAATGAAAAGGTCATACAAATGGAAACCTTTTAATGCTTCTGATGGCTTGACACAGTCACATAGTAAAGTTGTGTACATATTTCCTAGATGAAAACTTAAATATTCTCTGGTAATTTTCAAGTGTCGCTTGTAAGAATAATGATTAATGAAAAGATAGTTTGAATTTGCTGAAACAGAAACAGAAAACCACTTCTATATAATTTAAAAGATAGTATCTTCTAAGTTTACTGACCTGTCAAAGGTGATGGTTCTTTCTGAAAATGAAAGACAAGACATGCAAAGCATGATAAATACTTGAATGACATCACAAATGGAAAACAGGAGGAAAAGTTATTATGCAAAGTATTTCCATACATTTACCTTATTTTGTTTCAGTCTAAATGTTTCATATTTTCCTTCCACGGTTCCATATTTCCTCTACATTTTTCTCTGCAGCATTGTATGATAGTTTGAGAATAAAAAAATGAGTGTACCGTTTTAGAAGATCACAATATGATATCTAAGGTAATGGGTTAACTCCTGGGTTATCCTATAAGTAGCTGCACCTTACCTCCCTAATATTTTCTTAGATTTGAATTATACATTATATTCTTTGTTCACCCTTTAAACATTAAAACATCTGCAAGGGAAGCCTTCTTGAAGAATTACAACATGAATATTTTAAGAGCAGCACTTAACTTTCTGCTTTTCAAGTGCTTTCTCATGGAAAAATATCATAACAAAAACAGGAGTGTGGCAGATGCTGAACATTGCAGGCTGGGAAAAGGAAGGAACAGATTGGTGCAGGTTTTCTACAGTTTGGTGTCCAGTAGATGGAAAACATCTGTGGAACTGAGGCTGTGCTTTCCTCTGAACACTGCATCCCTGTTTGCCATTCCTTGGACATTATGGATTGAAACCCAAGACACTGAATCAGTGTTCCACCTGACTGGCTGTAGTGTTTTTGAGAGGTACTGACAACTCTGAACTCTGAACAGAGTTTATAACTCTGTTGCTTTCTTAATGTAACAAAAAGCACTGCAAGAACTAAAATAGAGTATATAGAAGAAGAGATGGGGGAAGTATCTATATTTCTTCGCTGAAGTCAAAAGTCTCTCTCTGTCAAAAAAAGATAACTACTATTTTTATTCACTGCTTTTGAGGTGCTGCTTTTCTTTCCAAAGCTCTTAAAAGAATTAGTTACAACAACACTGCTGAACTGTCTAAGTGCCAGTTTGATGCCAGAAATGTATTTTTCCCCCTATTTATTTCTTTTTTAAAATCACAGAGTCCCAGAATATTCTGAGTTGGAAGGTACACACGAGAATCATCAAGTCCAGCTCTTAAGTGAATGGATCATACATGGGTCAAATCCATGACCCTGGCATTGTCAACACCATGCTTTAACCAATTGACCTAATAGTTTGGGCTAGAAAGACAAATTATGCCTAAATTGCTTCTCTCTGAAGTCTGGAAACCAGATTCCAACATCATTCTTTTTAAAAAATCACTTTTTTTTTTTTTTTTTTCCTCAGAACTTACACATTCAGTGCACAGCTGGTCTCTGACTGGGTCCCCCCTGTTTTGGGGACACTGAGACAAGAGATTGCCAAGAGCCTCCCCCAGTAAAAGTAGCAGAGAACTGTACTGCCTCAACTCTCCTGTCACTGTGAAGGTTGCTCAGATGAAAAATATTCATATTAAGGATTTTTTTGTGGCACATTATGAAGTGTCTGGGAGGCCAAATAGAGATTTAAAGTGGAACTGTCAGAAATACCCCCCAAAATCAATAGTACTTGTCATATAATAAGTGACATATACTGTTGTGTACACCAAAAAAATGAGGTTCAAAGAACATTTGGTGTTTGTTTGTAAACTTTTTAACCTTGATCTTGAGTCTTTGTCAGTAAAACTTAACTAGTGGTTAAATTCACTCTGTAGTTGAGTGTGAACTACTTGGACAATCCCTAACTCATTTCTGTTCAAATTCAGAGAGCCCAGATATTAGGCTATCATTACCTTTGGGTTTGTCTTGTCAAGTGGGATATTTTGGAATATAAACTGAAGGTCAATCTCCTGAATTTAATGATAATGATTTAAACCACAGCTGAAAGAAAGTCTAAGTCTGATTCTGAGCCCCTGCCTGCAGAATACAGCAGAAGGAAGAGAAAATATTTTTTTCTTGCTGTGAAGATTTCTTTCCCTAGCTCTGGTTTCAGAAAGCTATTTAGTTGATGTAGGATCTGGGAACAGAGAGAAGAAGAGTCACAACCAAACTGAGGTCATCATCAGATAGTGTAAATATTTTTATCAAGGAATCATTATGCTGGCCAGGCCAAACCAGGATACAAGTCCAGGCTTCACGCAGAGTATGAATGTACACAAAGTCACACTTGTATTATATTCCAGAGTTGCAGGAGATCAGCTAAAAAAAAAGTTTCTAATGAGCACTAGGAAGAAAACCATGAGGAAAACAAAAATTCTGTCATCAAAGTAGGGTGTTAATAGCAGACTGTAAATAGAACACTGTTAATGGCACACTGTAAATAGAAGTCAGGTGTTTTTGCACACTGATGAAGTATATTTAGGAATAATGGCTCCAGTTAATGCATTGAGAGAGGCAAGGTTAGTGAAAGAAGAAACAGAATGTAAACCTTTGCAATAAGTTTGATATGTCAGATCGGCAAAACAGAAAAAAAACAGTGCAAAATGCTTTAATTCGGGGATTATATTGGAGGTATACAATGATTATCACATTTTATTCTATTTGACTAAGTTTAACACTGACATATATGTGGAAATAGGAAGGTATACTACCCCAGTTTGCTTTTGAATACTTGAATCATATTCATGAGAATATTTGTTTTGGTTTTATTAAGACAGCAGGTGACAGAATTAGCACTTCAGTTCCTCTGTATGGAGATAGTGCTGTTTCATAATTTTTAATTTAATTTTACCTGTTGGAGGGAGACAACACAGATAGTGACCAGTGTGTAGAGTATGAGATGTTATTGCTCTGGCATGGTAGTACTGTTTTGGTTTTTTTTATTTATGAGTTATTCACAAAGAATCATTTTTTATGCATTTTTAATTTCTGAATATTTACCGTGATATTGCCTTGTCTGTAATTCATTAAATACATACCTCACATAGTCACTATACAAGATGTGCATATTCTCACTTAAATTGTGTGGAATGTACTTTTGCTTTCTTGCAAGATTAATTAAATATTTTAATACCTGAGAAACAAATTCTACTAAAGAATAATATTTGACGTTCCAAATTATTTTTATTTACCTGACTACTATTCAAAGGGCATGTAAAAAAATATTATGAAGCTCCAGATCCATAAAGCTAATCTCAACTCAAATATTAATAAATGTGTCTTTAAAAATACTGAATATTGAAAGAAAAAACAGTGTCTCTTTTCTTAATACAAGATCAAAAAAGACCTCATATCTTTTCCTCTACTTAAATTAAAGGTATGCATTTAACATGGGATGCAAACCCAGTTTGACTTCCAGGTTGTGAACTGTGTTAGATATAGTTTATTGACTTATCCTACCTCTGTAAGGGAGTATACATAATTTTTCATATACATCTCATGGATGGGAAGGCTGTAATAGCAAAGTCACTGTCTCAGAAAAGAGTTCAGAAAACTTAAAAAACTGCTTTTATCTCAGCTTGATTGATACTGTGAATGATAACATACAAACCTGAGTAGGCACTTTCCAGTTACAACATAGGTTTTGTACACAGACGGACAAAAAAGATGAAACTGGGAAAGACATTGATTTATTAGTGACAGCAACCTAATGCTCACATCCACATTTTCAGCAATTAAAAAAACATTGATGGGCATAATGGTTTCTCAATGGCTGCTGATCATTTAAGTTATCCCTTAGCTGCAAGGGTCCATACATACTTGTCAGGTATAAGAGAAAGCAAGGCATGTGGTCATCTATATATTGACTTTCTGTCAAATGGGATAATGTATTAATATATAATGTTGGCAATTTTGCTTTATTGCTGAAGTTTCAATAGCAAAATGTGGGAAAATACCATATAGCTGTACATTTACTGCAAGATTTGATTGGATGCCATTGGCCCCCTTGGCCACCTGGGCACACGTTGGCTCACATTGAGCTGACTGCAAACCAACGCTCCAAGTCCCATTCTGCTGAGCAGTTCTCAAACCACTTCTCTCCCGGTCTGTAACACTGCCTGAGGTTCTTGTGACCCGACACTAATAAAAGCTGCCCCATAGGCAAGTCCAGTGACAGTCCTTTACTTGTTAGGATTGCTCAGAAATACTTCTTATTGTGGAATATGTTGTCAAATAAATAGATGAATGGGACTGGATATGTTTCTCATTGAGGACTTAGAATTTCAGAATAATTGCAAATGAAGGTAAGTTTTATTCCATATTAGCATTGAATTCTGAGTCCTTATGATCTCAATGACTTCTATTGTCTTCATTAAGGGAAGAGATTACATCTCCTAAGGCAACGCAGAATGCAGATGAAACCCTGGTCATCAAGTTTATATTTTATTCTTTGATTTTTAATATCCCAAGAAACATTTATTAAGAATGGTGAGACAATATAATGTGTTTGCAGACAAATCTCCTGAGACCTGTGTGAAGCTCCTAAATGTGGTCCAAACTCAGGATGAAGCTGGACAGAAAAACCTTACCAGAAGGCTATCAGGATTGGATAATATGTGTGACTTAGACCTTTAGAACTCTTCTCCACATAAATTACAGAGTGCCTGCGATGAAAGATTTGATCTGGTTCTCTCTCAAAGGAGAGAGAACAGTTCAGATGAGCTGGAGCATTGACAGGAATGTTTCCTCTGATACACTGCATTTAATTCTAGACAGCAGCACAGTAGTTCACTTTCTCATGTGTGAAACTTCCTTGTTTCAAAATTCTTCCTCTGAAAGCAATTGTCACACACCAGAGCCACATGCTAATGAATAATAATAATAATGAGCAGTTTAATTCTGTGGTAGCATAATTGGAAGTGAAATCAGAAACAACAAAATACAGAAGATGCAGCTCTCACTCTCCTCCACCCTTGCTTATGACTTTTTTTTTTCAATCCAAGTGCCACTGTAGTGGTTTCCTGTTTCACAAACCATCAAACATTTCAACAAAAATGACAGTAACTAAACAAGTTCTGTGATGTTCAAACAGTTTGAGCATACTTTAAATTGTACTTCCAATTGTGGTTTTATACTTATTATCAGATAATTTTCTGCATAATTCACAATTAACCTTCAATACCTTCCAAAAATCCTTTGCTTCTAGTGAATACCTCATCTGAACTAGTAACAAAGAAAAGCTTTTGTCTTCTCATTTGCTGACTTGTTCGCAGTGCTCCCAATATGTATTCTGGCAGTTACAGATGAAACAAGTATTTATAACGCAAAGCTCTGGAGTGGAAAATGTCTCTAAACACACGATCACACACTTTCATCTGCAACCAGAGATCCCACAGCTTTGATATCTGCATTTTGTGTGTGTTTTTCACAAACCTGAGTACAAGGCTGACGGAGACATTTTCTGTTAGCTAACATTTAACTGTTAACTGTGGCTGTTAAGTGAAACTTTTACCATAACAGTGTGTAAGACTATTTGTAAAAGGTTTTTAGTATAATATTTTAATAGGTATTATAAATTTTTGGAACATTTTTAGTGATTTTATTCTTAGAATCTAACTAGACTGTGCAGGTATTAATGATTCAAACTTCCTTATGATCTTACAGTAAAACCTATTTTTTATTTATATGACAGATGAAAGGACTGAAACAGAAAGATTTTTGGAGCAAAACTGACAAAGTAATGGCTCTATGACTATAGGATGGAGTAGTAGTGAAACTACTGTAACTATTGTAGCTCGTAACTGTGCTTTAATTTCCCCCAGAAAGCTCCAGATAGATCTTGATTATCAATTAAAAGGCATGTTTGCATGAACAAAAGCAGAGAATACCCCTAAGGGTTGCCATTCTGGACACTTAAGTCTGTAATTTAGATCCTCAAAACTTGCATGGTTTTGGATGTGATTAAAAACTCATCATGCTAATCTTTCCACTACTCAAATGCACGTTTAGCTCCCAAATGTCACTTCTGACTGTACCTGGATTTGGCCAAGCCTCTGCAGAGTCTGGATACATGCCCAGAGCAGCATTTCTTCTCAACTGCTTCCTTTGAAAGGAAGTAAAGCTCAGTAATGGCATTTATACCCAGTGATACTTAATTATAACTCTTCTGTATTACATTAACATTTATACTGCAGCTCCCCTTAAACTCCTTTTCCCCATACAATGTGCTCTCGACTTTATTTGTTTGACCATATACTTTTATGTCTTTCTAAATGCAATAGAAATGAAAACAGAGAAGTAACAGAACAAGAGTAATTTCTAGCTCAATATAATTTGCTTCCACATTTTCAAGTCAGAGTTAATCCCTGTACTGGCAAAAACGATTTTGGTAATTTTTTTGTAGTTCAGAGCCCTTACACTTGTTAGTGTTGCTGCAGGCATCATTGATGGAACAGTTTTCTGTTTTTCACCTGGGGGCTCCACAATACCAGTAGTGATTTTAGATTCATCACAAGTGTGATAGATATTCAGATGCCATCAGGCCAGACCTGCAACACTGATAATGAGAAAGGCCAGGTTTTTATTTCTGGAATGCATGAATCTGATGCAATAGCAACTAGAAGGAACTGAATACTAAACTGTACAAGTTAACACGTTTAAGAATATGCATACACTGAATGCATCTGCATTTTTATTAGGTGTCTTCATACTTTTGAAGTTGTAAATCTTTGTAATCATGTAAGACGTTTATATTTCTTATACTACCACAGTATCTGAAGGCCTCAGTGTACTGCTGTATTAATGTGTTAATCCTCCTCACCCTCCTGAGAAGGAAGGCTATAGCTCTCTGCTGTTCTGGGGGAATAAAAACAAGATCAAAATATTAAATATTTTCCTAAAAATTGAAGTGAAAATCAGGATACTTGCGTCTTCTACCAGGTTTCTAGAACCACAGAATCATAGAATTGATTGGGTTGGAAGGGATCTTTAAAGGTCATCTTGTCCAACCCCCTTGCAATGAGCAGGGACATTTTAAACTAGGTCAAGTTTCTCATGGCCCCATTAAACCTGACCTTGAATAGTTCCAGGAATGAGTCATGTACTACTTCTCTGGAAAACTTGTTCCAGTATTTTTTCACCACCTTCATTGCAAAAGACCTTTTCCATATATTTAATCTAAATTGATCCTCCCTAAATTTAAAAACGTTATTCCTCCTCCTGTCAATATGTTCCATATTAATAGTCTGATGGTTATTCCATCCTTCTTTAATTCACTTTTATCGTGTTAAAAAAAGAGAAATGTTTAATTTTGAATCACAGTGAAGGAAGCTTTTGTTTCTTTGTGTATTTAGATGGTGAGGAGTGCCTGGACTGCTCAGGGTAGGCCCACTTAAAGATGTTTTTGTGTTATTATGGAAATAGATATAATAACCTTTTGATCTTTATAGCTTCAAAAGAAATAATATGTTCATTAGTCAATTGAATTTAGCAGCACTTTATCTGTGGGAGGAGGACTGCCTTTGAGAAAATTCCTTTGAGTATTTAGTTTTAAATAATCCATGCAGCTTGCCCAGAGTAAGTGTATATGAAAAAGTCATAAATTCAGTAAAAAAAGTCTTGTAATCAAGAAGTCCTTAAATAGAACTCAAGCTGATAAAAAAAGAACAAAAAAACCCAAGGGAAAAACCCTCCTCAAAACCCAGACTTATCAAAACCCAACAAGAACAAGAACAAGAACAAGAACAAGAACAAGAACAACAACAACAACAACAACAACAACAACAACAATAATAAATTAAAAAAAAAAAAAAAAACAACCAAAAAAACCAAACCCCAAGCCTTTCTGAATTGAGTGTTCCCATCATAATGGCCCTTTAATAGCAATCATTCATTGCATGCTGGTCAGATTGCTAACTTCCTTCTGGGAATTGATTGAAATGACACTGAAGCTAATCAGCAATCAGATTTCTCATCCTCTATTCAGGACTTTCTTTTGGCTGTGTCAAGAGGGCTGTAGCAGAGTGACCCTGAAAGAGTCCTCTGCAAATTTCATGCCTTTATAAACTGGCTATGCTCTGAATGGAGTGGACTGAATTGCTGGAAGTGGCTCACATCATCTAGTCACCTTCAGAAAGTCAATATTCTTGGTGTGCCTGGAAAATCTTGGCTTGCCTATAACCCATCAGATTTCTGGAGTAACCTGTACAATGCACTTTTACAGCACCATTTCTAAATAAAGCAGAGTGTCTGTCATCTTCTGCTTTATTATTCTGAAGTCAAGATATCCTTCAAGGCTCATATCTTTGAAAATATTTCAATGGGGGTGTGAGATAAGCATCTAAATGCTTGTGAGGATCTGGATTCTATGCTTGTTTTAAGGTTAGCCTCACCTCTTGAGCTCTCTAGAATCTGCTAAATGAAATTTGAGCCCAAAAAAAAAATTTTTAAGGTCCTGGTAGTAAGTAAGAAGGTTTGGTGCTGGGAACAGAATAGATACTTAGATATACTATATATTTTCATGTTTAAGAACAGAAAATTGATAAATGGAAGAATGCAAAATATAAATGACTACCTTATTATTTTTCAAATTCTAATAGACATAAATAAATTTTAGTCCTGCAAACACTTCAGTTAGTGACTAAAACAATTCTACTGACATATGGAATGATCAGAAAAATAACTCTTATCTAAATATGATATTTTCAAAGCATTTATGTTTTCCAGAAGTTTTGTGCTTTCTTTATAATACCAAAAATGCTGCAGAAAAACATATAGCATTTAATTTTTGAGGCAAAATCAAAAAGTTAAATTGTGCCTTCACTTGTGCACAGTCAAAATAAAGAGGAGTCACAGGTTACATAAGTGACAAAATCAAACAATATTTCGTAGTGACTGGGCTACGTTAAAGTACAGTAATAGATGCTACAGGAGTGACCAGACTTGGATGGGAAAGATGTTTTGAGACCCCACAGATGACTACATTAAAAAATTTACAATCCTGACACAGATTTTCTCCCTTTTGACTACTTTTCAACACTTTCATGAGAGAAGTTAAACAAAATCAGGTTCTTATAACAATATATCATGCTGGAGGGACAAGTGTTTGTTTAGGATTGGAGGCTAAACAGTTCCACTGGAAAAGGGGTTAGAAGCACTAGGAAAGAGAAGGAGCCTTTGCTTTAGTTATTCCCCTACACATGTTCAGCACCTACACATGGTGATGACACAGAACATGCAGAGCTTTGTAAGGACTAAGGAGGGAATTTGTTCTGAAGAGAACTCTGGAGGTATTACATCCTGAGGAACATCTGTAAAATTGTAAAATGTACAATTGCCTATAAATCTCATGGGCAAAGCTACCTGCAATGCATTATTCAGGACTATAGATGGGAGAAACTCTTCAGGCAAAAGCTTTTCTCAGTGAAAAATGCATCTGCCCAAAACAATTCACAAATTCATTTTGAATTTTTCATAGTGTTTAAGCTAGAAAAATAGGTGGAAAACAGGAAAACTGTTATGAGCTTCCACTTACCAATTCAAAATGATGTTTCAATTCCAACTTTACTTCAGTTTAATAAGGAGAACAAAGTATTTATTTGCAAAAGAAATAAAAAAGGCTCAGACTAAACCATTATTTATCCACTTAAGAAAACCCACAATTTCTTTCAACATTTTACTTCAAGAAATTTCCTGCATGAAAAAAGTGAAGACAAATTGTTTGACATCAAACTGAAATGATTTCTGTTTTGTTGGGTCTTTTTTCAATTTGAAATGTGATTATCCACCCAACTGTATTTAGGCCTGTGTTTAAAGACACAGACTAAGTGTAATATAAACTTTTCTACTCACACCATAAGGTCATTGTAACACATTTCTTTTTAAGGTAAAAAATATTTAACTCCCAAAGACAGTACAAAACTCTTGATTAAAATGTCCATTTCTGAAGTCTTCCATTGCTTTCAGAACTTGCATGTGATGCTCTGAACAACTACTATTCAGACCTGCCAACTGCACAGTTGCTAGTTATTTACAATAAAATCAGTCCCATTAATTTGCTAATGAATTGATATTGACTTTACATTTTGTGAGCTGGCAATGTTACAAAAGTCATTGTTATCTCATTTCCAAAATGAACACAAATGAATTTCCCTTACTGCATAAAATGCAAAAATCAATTAAAAAAATCTAATTGGTTTAATACCACCTGGTTTCAAACTATACTGATGGCACCAGATCAAAAATTCCACTCACCAATTAGTGTTGGAAGGGGGATGACTCTCTACTTACTAATATGTTGTGAATTGAATAATGGTAAATAAAAATCTAGGAACAGATTACAAGAAAATAATAATTTAAATAAGTGGGTAAAAACTGAGTTGAACTGTAAAAGTACAATAGGTCTCATGGGTATTATACCCTCTTTCACAAATATACCTTTTCTAAACTAAATACAGAAGTTGCATAACAGGGATTAAGAGGCCTGGTTGGAAGAAAAGAACATTTCTCCAACATACAAATAAACACCAAACAGCAACACCAAATAAAAAAATAAAAGATCATTTTAGATGCATATGTTCAGAGGAAACTTTCTCAATATTTCTGTGCAGCTATTTTTTTGTAATCTGAGAGGAAAAATGTATTTAGTGAAAGCTTTTATGATAACCATTCCACATCAGAACTCTGGCTAATTTCAACTGTCTCTGAAATCTCCTAGAATTGTAAATGCTTCTTTCAGCCAGCCCTGAACAATGATCCTTCTGAATCTTGACCACTACCACAAACTGACTAGGATATATCTTCCACATGATGATCAGCAGTTTGTTCTCTGAAGGAATTCTGAAGTGTTTGTAATCACATTTTGGAAAGGAAATTAAAAGAAATATGCCAATATGTAGTGTTTGCTTTTGCCTACACTTGTGGCCCATGAACCTGGAAAAATTAAACGGAGGCAAAAAATTTGTTAGAATAAGCTCTTGAAAAGCCTTAAGTCTTGTGGCTTCTAGGCTTGGTTTACCCATTCTTACTCTAGTCCTTTAGCTGAAAAAACTGAATTATAATGTGGGGGGGCTGTTAACTTCCTGCATTGTTAGCAGAGTGAGGCACCCTAGCAGTTGAATCTGCTTCCCCAAAATGTAGCTCCTGCTCTTAAAATGCTGATCTTTCTCCATTATCTAGAGAGAAAGCATACAACACCTGGGTTGTAATGTAGATCTCTTTTTTCCTGCCACATAGGCTTTTTTCCTAGCACAGGCTGAGAAAACTTAGTATACAAGCTATCTTTTAAAAGAAGAATTTACTTAAAATCAGTGTATTCAGTGAAGTATTTAGATTCATTGAATGTCCTAAATAACTATCCCAGAAAAGAATAATTTCTGTTCTTTACACATGGCCAGGAACAAAGATGTTGATTCTCCATATTTATAAGCAGGTGAAGTCTTTGAAATCCTTCTCCTGTGTGCACATCTGCCAGGTTCTGAGCTTCTGAGTCTATTGGACAATTTCAGCTATAAGATAGTCAACCAAAACTGGAGTTTGGAAGGTAGCAGTCAAATTTCAGCCGTATAATTCAACAGTTATGAAACCACACAGATGCAATCTACTGAATACTAGAGTTATGCTTCCGGTATAGCCCATCAGTACCTTTCCAAACACTCATAACAGGAGCACAGAATCACCCTGCAGGTCCTGAGTGATGGGTAGCAAGAATCTTAACAACTTACATGATCCCAGCAGTTCTTTTAAGAAGATGTTTTAGTTCTCATGAAATTAAAGCTCAGGATACATGCACAAACTATCCTCTCTACACAGATAATTGTCTTGTCTTGTCTGAATTTAGAGAAGATCCCCTAATTGAAAGGGCCAAGTGTTCCTAAAGTACTGAGAAATAAATAGCTAACACAAACATCAACTCCATTGACAATACCATGGGGTTCTATTGTCTAAAAATGGCAAAATATATTTACAGGTCTACAGAAATGCCTTTTAAAAATTTATTTATTTTTAAATGCATGAAATTACCATGACGATTGCATAAAATTTTCAACAGCAAATGACTTCTGAAATAATGTAAAAAATAACTTCTGCCTAAATTGAATAATTTATGCATTTGAGTTCCAATACTTTCCCACCAGCATTTGGCTTGTTCAAGTATCATGGTCACAGAACATGATCATGGCTGCCTGAAAAATATAGGGTTAAAAATGTCCCTTCCTGATGCAGATCATTGTCTAATTGATATTTGCACTG
Organism: Mixornis gularis; assembly: GCA_003546035.1. NCBI lineage: Eukaryota > Metazoa > Chordata > Aves > Passeriformes > Timaliidae > Mixornis > Mixornis gularis. Next base: position 426,366 of record QVAJ01000317.1, read on the forward strand.
ATCAGAGGTATTTTAAGTGTGTCTGACCATGGATTAAAGAATTCAAATGGATAATTTTATGACACTCTTATTAATTTGATATAAATTGCACTGTTCATATTTATTTTTTAAATATTATTTAAGAATTTTAGTGACTCTAAACATTCCTTTTTATCTTAGAAGTCTTTAAGTGTTTCTTCTGAAAAAAATTGCATATTTAAGTTTCATTGGTTTTACTGTTTTTCACTTTGACCTAGAAAATATAACTGGTACAGTTAGGCACAAAAATAATCTTAATTAGTACATTTAATCCTTGGTTGCTTAAAATGTGTTTTACAGGAGAGTTCTTCCCTCAATTACATTGGCTCTGATTTGGATTAAATCCACACATCAGTTGCCACATAACGAACTATTGTTCAGATTTATAGATTTCTAGATGAGAGTGGAATTTGGCTTACTTTGTAAAACTCTAATGATAATATCTATAATTTTTGACATTGAGATGATCTTAGAAAAAATCTAGGGAAATATGGAAAAGTACTAAAAAATTGTTATGAATCTGAAGGAAGAACCCATGAAAGATTAACAGGAATCAACACTGGAGTTATTACAATACAGTTATTGTAAAGAACGGTGTTCACTTGCTAAAATTTTTGGTTTCAGGTTTAGAAGAAGGATGTAGGGGATGTTTCAAATTGAAATTGTGTCATCATTTTTATTTGAGTAAACCTAGCAGAGAGAAAATACACAAGAAATATCAGGTGAAATTTTATAGATTGGAACTTGTATGTGTGTTGAATGCGCTCAAGAGGGAAATGATGAAAGAGATGTTCAGTCACTAAGGACTAAAACCTGGCTGAGAAAGAAGCAGAAAATAAGAACACAGTCAGCATATTAACTGCCAGCATTTTGCCATCGTGGAATTTTGTTTATCTGAGTTTAGACTAAATAAATTCTGGGAAACTTTCCGAAGAATATCGCAATTTTCTTTGCTCTTAAAAATACTACTGAGATTAATATTTTTTATTGGTATGGCCTGTTTTTTTTATATGTGTGGTGCCTTGTCTTGCTAGTATCATAAATCCTGTATTCTTGCTTTTGGTTGATCAATAGGGCAAGACAGTCTATGTGCTAAAACCATTGGAAACCACTGAAATTCTTAGTAGAAAATATATGGGCGTTATTGAAGATTTTGGGTAAGTCTTCTGCATCCTAAAGTAAAACATCGTAATCCCCTCTTCCTCAGTCCTACTCAATATTAACTGCTAGCCAAGTAGAAGAATGATTTCAACAGTCCACCTCCTGGAAACTCTGAAGAGTAGCCCAGTACCCTTCTGTGGATGGGAGAGCAGTGTCTTCCCAGGAGCAGACCAGAAAACATGATGAAAGCATGCTGTGATTGTCTTAAATAAAATGTCGGAATAAATTTTAAAAATTGGAACATGTAGACTTTACATATTTTCACTATACCATTTTAATATTTTTAGTCATTTTTTAACTAAAATCTCAAATAGATCTGGAAATCCTGCCCATGAGATCTCTGGAAGGAAATATTCTCCAATTAAGTCACATGAGAATAAATCAGAAGAAAATGCCTGGGACTAATCAAAAATTTTCACCCAACTTATCCTTCTGTTCCTTTTCTCCTGTTCAATCTCCCTCTTTTCCCATCAGAGTGTCTCTATCTCTCTCATTGTAATTCAGGCATTATATAATATGTTCTTCAAAGAAAATCTAAGAGATCCATCATCACTCTTCATTTAAGGGTGTCTTTAAAAACCTCACCAATCTCCTTTTATCTTAGCCTCTGGGAGAAAAAAGGGCTGAAGGGGGGTGGGGGTGGGGAGAGAGCAGATCTGCTTATCTTCATAACCATTTTTATGCATCCTTATGATTAAGATAATGAAGAAGTGTTATAAACTTACTTGACAAACTATTTTGACATTTTCTGCTTGCAGCTGGCTTTTTAAAGTGACTCTTAAGTTCCCATACATAACTTTTTACATTCTTGCATTTTATGTGTGGTAGTTAGTTAAAGGCTGACAGAGCTTCTGGGTTTAATTCCTCTCTAGTTTCTAGCATCATCAGTTCACAAATTTATCAAGGCACGTTATAGTCATGGTGAACATAGATCTCTTTCATTTGTAAATAGTCAGCTTGAATCCTAATAATAATTTAGAGATGTGAAGGGGAGGCACAGACAGATTCATACCAAAATTGTCAAGAAACTATTAGTGTCTAGTTTGTCTTTATATTTATGAAATCCTGATAGTTAATGGGAAAAAGAAGAGGAAGGGGAAGGGAAATTTAATTCTAATTTCATCCTGCCCATGATAAAAGGATCAGAAGGGAAATGGAGCTAGTGTTACTTGTCACACCTATTGTGTGCAGGAATACTCAAGGCTGTATTCTAAATGTGGGCTGAATTGTTAAAAATGCTGACATTTATGAAGTATGTAAATGGATATCTAATTAACTTGCTACAGCTATCTTGTTAAATACCAATTAAATATATTAACATTTATCACAATTTTAATGTATCAATAAGAATTTAACTGTACCTTTATTGTCATTGTAATTCCAAATTAATTACATGGCTAGATGATTTATCTTTTGCATAATTATTCAGCCTTAGTCTATGTTCTCTTAAACAATCCAACTGATAGAGTATGGATTCTCTACAGCATCTGATTTCTTTCTGTACAATTCTTTATCAAGTCATCTGCTATTAAGACACTAAAATCAAATATAGAAGGGGAGGTGAGGCTTTTTCTACCTGAGCTCGACTGTACTGGTCTGAAAATACCAATTTCCCAGGGATTGAACATAATTCTGTAATGTTAATTATTTCTTGTAAGAAGTCTAAATTTTTTTTGAAGGAATACACATAATAGAAAGCTTCAAATTACTAGTAGAGATCCTTTTATGGTAAAAAATTAAATTTCCATATCGTCATACAATAATTCACATCTTATTCCTTTCATACGCCTCACATTCATACAAATTAGTGTAGGAGCATCTTTCGACAGCAGGGAGAGGGAACTCTGGAGACCTGAGACGCTCTAGGAATACATGGCTTTATGGCATGGGTCCTGGGTAAAAGAGCCTTGCCTTCAGCCACCAGCCTCGGCTGAAGGGAAGCCCCAAAGAGAGAGAGAGAGAGAGAGAGAGAGAGAGAGGGCGAGGGCGAGGGCAAGGGCAAGGGCAAGGGCAAGGGCGAGAGAGAGAGCAGGAACAAGAGTAAGAGCAAGAGCAAGAGAGCTAGGTCCTTGTAGGTCCTTGTTACAATAACTCTATCTCCTTTTGTGTTGAATATTCCAATTTACAGCGACTAACCAGTACAAGATACAAATCCTACAGAATTTACATAGATGCTATGAGAACTGGTATATTACCATATCACTCTGTATTCTAAACTCTAAAGGCTACTTTCTTATCTACCTTTTCCCTAATACCCTGGGGGCTAATCCCTGACTGCCTGGAGCCCCTTTGTTTGCTATCACTTAACCCATCTCCAGTTAATCACCGTCTTCCTGCCTGCCATGCCTACATCTCAAAGCTAGCTTTCATTTCTATTTCACTCTATTTCACAGGTTTTATATTTTTAGAATCTCTTGCCAAGCAATCATACCTATAAGCTTTTCCTGTCTCATTCTTCCCAACAATTAGAACTAAGACCACTGAAATTAGGAGTATCACTTAAAGAGAAAGAACAACATAAAACCAGTTTCTGATAATGTTAATACAATATTTTTTTCAGAACTCAACTGAATGCTCAGTTCTCAAATAAAATCTTAGGCTGGCTTTATTTAGACCACTTAATAGATAAATAGCCACTATGGGACTGAGAAGTACACGTGAAGAAATTACATGTGGGGCACTGTTAATGAAGAATATCAGAGCAAGGCCTGAATAAATTATACACAAACAACATGTGAACTGTCTGGACTGTTCTCTTAATAAGATCCATGCTATGAACAACATTCAGTAAAAGAACTTAAAAATGTAAACATTACATAGCAATGTTCTTGCACTCAAGTAGAATATTCACAAGGTTTGACTTGGGCAGATGCTCAATACTGCACTGCATCAGATGAGAAAATGAACTTATCAGAGAAAATGTTTTGACTGAAGTGAAATACAGTACAGGGAGCAAAGTAAACTTTAAATTCTGTAAACAATGTATGCCTTAGAAGATTTGGAAAAGAGTATTGAAATCTCGAGGAGTGGAAAACAGTGCTTATACAGATGTAAAGAGCTCCAAGTTTGACAGTAAGGTCATCATTCTAGTCTCCCTTCATAGAAAGTTAAGAAAGAAACAGGGAACTCTGGGGAATAAGACATTACCTTCTCAATCAGTTATTCAAAGTGTTTATTTCTCTAGACTAACTTTGACTTAGATTAAACCTGCTCTATGATATTTAAAAATAATTTCTTTTGTTTTTTGGCAAAGAGTACCCTCTTTATTCATGAAACCTAATTGCAGGACAAGTATGTTTATAGGCTTAGGATTCAACATATATTATGCAATATCTAAAGTGGAAAGAATTTAATCCTAAATAATTTATTTTGGGAAACACAAGACAAAACCCCATACTATTTCATATTAGATTTAAAAAAGACTAAAACAAATCTTTCTCTTAAATGAAATATTAACTTTGAAAATTGAAAAATTATTTTTGATAACCTGAAATGAATCCATTTCCATTTTATCAAAATCCGTTCCCCATAATACTTGTAAGTTAGTGATGATTTTTTAAAAATTGCTTACCCAGGTTTACTGGCAAGGATTGAGCAGTCATATTGAGACTTCATGGATGATTTCACTTGTAAAGGAATTGCAGCTATCCATCCCTGGAGTGGGACATTGCCAGCCACACAACAGGGCTGCAGTCCTCATGGAGTTGCAGCTGTCAGAGCCATCTTTTGAGCTGTGATGAACCTGAGGAGGAGCTTTGCCTACTGGAGATGGTGATTCCTAGTGGTTCCCCCTTCAAGTAGACCCTCAATCTGTGCCATACCTGCAGGCATGCAATGCACCAAAGCATGTAAAAACAAAAGAAGCAGTTCCACGATAACTAATTATGCTACTTTATGAGCACCTGAAATTCAGCTTTTCCCTGCAAACAAGGTAAGGAAAACAACTCTACATTTGTGCCTTCATTTCCCTGAAGTTTAGAGTGTATTAATGGCTATAGCATTCAGAATAAATAAACTGGATAGAAAAATCATTGTATGATGTCCATTTTCTGAATATCAGTTTGGATTCTAAGCACTGCAGTAAATTATCCTTAATTTTCAATTCAAAGCATCTCTGAAAATAGAACAAATGTGGGACATCATTGTCTTTTCTCTTTATATTATTAAGTGATGGGATTGTGCTAGCTGACCTTATTGAATTTGACATTAGAAGTTGATTCACCTTTTTAAAAGCATTTTTACATATTGAATTTTGAACTCTGAGGAATAGAAAACAATCAAAAATAAATTGGGAAAAATTGAAAAAAGACACCAAATCAGAAAACAGAGAGAGACACATGAATACATGAATAGCCTCCTTCACCCAGACAGCACCTTTTAATGAAATATATATGCATAGGATAATAAATGGATTTGGATTTTAACATATGTCTGCAGCAGCCCATTTACCAGCACTACGAACTGAGGAGTATGAATCTTTCAGAAGTTTGTAAGAATGTCAGTTCTCTGCCTGCAGGTGGAGTGTGTTTGTCATTCCAGGATGATTGTGCTTTGTGTGCTATATGGGTGCAGGCTCTCTGGAGCTGCTCTCTGAATGCTGCTTGACTGCACCATTTTACTGTGTATTCATGCAAATGGGTAAAACAGTTTTGCATTTTCTGGATGAACAACATTTGGATGGGTAAATGTTAGATATAACCAGGTAGAATGGGAATAATCTAGCCTACAAGCACTGCTGCATCACATGACAAATTACCTACTGCTGCATTATGCACTGGTCATGGTTTAGGACCACAACTTTAGTCCCAGTGAAAATCTGTGTTAATTGTATGTATGATTGGGCTGTTTAATGGTGCACATGCTACCATTTTATTTTCAGTTTCTGTGTGATATAAGTGTCTGGAACATGTCTGGGATGGAGACAGCTGGCTGTGCACTCGTCGTGTTTGTTGGTACTTATTACTTACATGCATACCTATATATGAATCTTTAAAAGAGGTTCCAAAGTCATATCGAAAATGAAACCACAGGAAAAAAGGAAATGTGATGTGGTTCCATTACGTAGAGTAAGAGAGACAGCAGTTGAATGGATATCAGGCATGTGTGTTGTGAAACAAAGACTATTTTCATGCTTGGAGGTTGGCCAAAGTGAATTCTGGTGTAAAACATCACAAGGCACAGTCTCTGAAGAAGGTGATTTTGGTTGTCTCCTAGGAAAGAAGGTTCCAAGACACTAAAAAGGAAATAAACAGGACAAAACCCAAAGTATCACAGATTATTTCCGAAGTATGAAAGCACAAGCATGCATACAAATACTCAACACACACACATGCATCTGTTGGTATTAACAGACATGTACAATTATATACAGAGACTCATTTAAAAATCTAGAGATAGTTACAAAGCTGGACCTATACACCTAACAGAAAAATTCTGTTTGCATCCCTCACTCTCAAGCATTTTAGAGAACTGGGTCTCAGCAGAACAGGATGTCCAAAAGCAAAGTGAATTTTGGGGGGCTAATAAGATCAAATTTGCCTTCAATTAGGTTCTATTTATCCCAGAACAATACATCCAAACTGTCTTACCAGTAGTCAAGGGAAACATTTCATTTACCTCCTGCACTATAACTGACATCTCTTTTCCCTCCTGGTGTGGCAATCTGTCCTCCTGTCTCCTTCTGACTGGAGTTATTCTCATTAAAGTTAACACCTTCTTCCTCATGCTGAATCAAAAGTTGTTGACAGTGTGTTTGACAAGCTGTGTTTTGTTTTTCTATCAGCAGTTTATATACATCAAAATAAATGAACAAAGAACATATATAAAATATAAAGGTTCTAAAAAATATTATTAATTAGGGAAATAAAAACTTATATAATGAAAAAGCATAAAAGAAAAGTCAACAGATTTTTGCAGAGCTATGGTCAAATAAATATGCAACTCCTCAATAGATGAATTTTATAATTAATATAATTTTATAATTTATTATGAAACTTTAAAATTACCAAAGGCATATTGCTCATCTGTATATGAAATATATAATCATACATTATCAACAGTGAAGAGCAAATTCCAGATAAATCTTTCCCAGAGAAGAGCAAAGATAATTTACAAAGATGTAATGACTGCTGAGAACCTGACTGAATGACTGTACTACATCATATGCCTTTGGCATCAGAAAAGCCAGTAGAATTCATTTGAGAAACAGAGCAGAAAATAGCTTGAGGAGTGTCAAATGTATACCACAAACCTTCAGATCTCTGGTGGGCAATTTTGCCTCTAAAGAGGAGTGTTTGGTCCCCACAGTGTAATCTCAGTGCCTGACCATGGAGATGAGCTTTTCCTGTTCCTTTGCTTTAACCACAGCCATATGCATAAGATACTTTTTGTCTGTGACATTTTCATTAAACTGTCCTTGCTAACACCCAATATAATTCCAAAGTATTGCAGCAGCCTCAATGAATTAGTCATAGGCTTGCCTTTTAGGAAAAAATGTTTTAATACAATAGTGGGTTGAACATGAACAAGAAATTTAGCCATAATCTGAAAAGATAAAAGTTCCACATAAATAAGCAAAAGAAAACTGACAGCAAGACAAGAAGCAGAGTAATACAGATACCAGTACACTGAGTGCCCATGCTTTATTCTTATCTATCTCTGCCCAGATCAATGTAGGTACACTGTTGTAATTATCTATTTTTTGCCAAACTGAGTTCAGTCTTCCATTTCCAGTGGGGTTTTTTTGTTTGGTTTTGTTTGACTCTGTGTTTTGTTTGACTCTGTGTTTTGTTTGTTTGTTTTTACAAAAGAGGTTTCTTAAATAAGACTAGTAGCAAGAAAAGAGAAGAAGTAACCCAAATACACAGTAGACAGTTGATAAGAAGGTAGTGAGGTAAGGAGACTTGTTAGTGGGGTCTGGAACACTGACCATGTGCCAGGGTGTGCATAGAACACTAACTAATACGACTCATTGCTATATCCTCAGATTTTCTAGGAAGTCTTTTTGATATCTGGTAATAAGTTCTGTGCTGGGATCTGGACAGGCTTCCATAGGAACTTCATAGCCACACCAGCAATTTAGACAGATGACGACAATCAACACAAACAACAACAGAAGCAGAAGGTAATCTGTGTAATAACACTGAATACCTGAAAACAAGGTATTTTGGCTCCAAACTACTGAGCAGATTGCATTATGTACCTGAGGTACAATTGATATTTTCATGCTAAAACAATAAAAGTACATTATCTCCTCAGAAACATATGATTTTTAATGGCCATAGTCATGTGACTGGAGAAAAGGGATTTTTACTGCCAGAAGGGTGCATAAAATTCATAATAAAGAGAAAGAAAATGTTTTTTTGCAAAAAGAACAGAAAATTCAGTCTGTGAATAGAAGGATGAAATATTTAATGGTAGGATGGGGAGAGAAGATGAGAGCGGAATTGGGGTTAGAATAAACCCTGGGTGTTGCAGAGCAGTCGAAAGCATAATCAAAGAGGTTTGAAAAGCAATGTTTTGCTTTTATATGAAGTTCTAAGGTGCTGACAAAAAATATGAGCTTTTCTGTCTCTAGCATGACAGCCTTGAAATATTTCAAGTTTTTGAATCTATTAATTTTAAACTGAAGTCACTCTTTCTTCCTCCATTCCTCCAGATCCTGGCTTCCAGCTTCCTCAGACCATACTKGTTGCATATATGTACTTTTATTTGTTCGTTTGTGTGGATTTTTTGTTTTGTTTTGTTTTCTGGGGGGGGAGGGGGGTTGTGTGTTTTTTTGGTTTTTTTTTTGTTTGTGGGGTTTTTTTGTGCATTTTTTGTGTGTGGTTTTTTGTTTTGTTTTGTTTTTTGTTGTCTGCAGAACAAGAGGTTTGGGGGTCCTGGTGGACAACAAGTTGTCTGTGACCCAGCAGTGTGCCCTGGGGGCCAGGAAGGCCAGTGGTGTCCTGGGCTGCATTAGGAAGAACATTGCCAGCAGGTCGAGGGAGATGAACCTGCCCCTCTGCTCAGCCCTGGTGAGACCACAGCTGGAGTGCTGTGCCCAGTTCTGGGCTCCTCAGTCCAAGAGAGACTTGGAGCTGCTGTAGTGATTTCAGTGAAAGGTAACAAAGATGATTAAGGTCTGGAACACCTAACTTATGGGAAAAGCGTGAGGGTTGGGCCTGTTTAACCACAAGAAGAGTCAGCTGAGAGGGAGTCTTATCAATGTACACAGGTGTCTGAAGTGAGGGTGTAGAGAAGATGAGGCCAGGACCTCAGTGGTGCCAAGCAGGGACAGAAGAAAGGCAACGGTCACAAACAGAAAGTTTGGAGGAAGTTCCATTTGTATATGAGGAAAAACTTCTTTACTTTGAGAGTGACAAAGCACTGGAACAGGCAACTCAGAGAGAAAATGTGAAGTCTCCATCTCTGGATATATTCAAAAGTCATCTGGAAGCAATCCTGCTATAGGTGAGTCTGCTTTAGCAGGGAGGTAGGACTAAAGCTCCAGCAGCCCCTTATGACACCAACCGTTATATTAGTCTTTAATTCTGTATTTATAAACAGCACCATCTGTTTTTTCTTTGCCTCTGTTGTGTAAAACCAGCTCTTTAAAGGGCAATGCAATGAAAAAAAAATTCATCTGACTAAAAAAACCCACAAAAACAGTTTAATTTTTTTTCAGGAGACAGACTCTCTCACTGAGTCCCAGTGAATCTCTTAAAAAGCTATGCCAGCTGACAAGAAGGTGAGCTTTAAAATAAGAGCAGTTGAACCTTAAGTATATACTGTCACAAAAGACTTTGCACTATGAGAGCACTATTTAAGTAATTTCAGCTTTTAGAACCCTTTTCAATTTGTTCTTTATTTTGCTTCATTAACGAAGTAGAAAGTCTTGACAAGACTTGACAGTTTACCATGCAAACACTGAAAATATTCAAGGACTTTGCATTCCTAATCTAGGAGACAATTTCTAAGCACATACAAAGCAAAAACAATGTGATAAAAAAGGTTCCTCTGACTCTGTTTAGTCTGAAGTTCAGCCATCATCATTTGTACAGGATTTCTGAATGCTCAGTCTTTTTGTTCCACAGAACTGATGGATAATTCTAAAATGGACTTAATCATTCTCCCCTGATGAAGCTGCTACTACTTCTGGGGATTAATTAAATGCATTTTTCTGGATAACAGAAAGTTGTAATGATTCAATAATCCAGTGTGTTTGCCTTGTAGCAAAAAGAAGTAATTGTTGGGGTCTAATGTATCCACCACAGAATGCAGAAAGATTTTATAAAAAGAAACAGCATTAAACATCATTTTTTGTTTGTTTTCTGCTCCTAAGGTAAGATGAGAAGGAAATTCTTTTGGTGACAATGTGTTATCTTGATTTAAGTTCCTAATATGAAGAAAAAATTAATAAGAGAAAATCTAAGGCCCAAGTTGCTATCTACTTTAGCCTTAAAGCAGACTCTTCAGTGTGACTTGAGGATTACATAGGAAACAGACTAAAAAATACCTTATCAGTAGCATTCAAAATAATGTATTCAGCATGAAAACTCCCAAGGAGAGTATGTCCAAAACACTGAAACACTCCTGGAGAGATTGACTCAATTATCAGCTGTAATAGCATCAGCTGACAGACTTTAGCAAGCAAAGTGTTGCATAGTGAGAAAACTCTACTAGCAAGCACCAATTTACACCTCTGAATTGATGTGAATATTTGTTAATATTTCCTTGTTTGCTTTGTAGCCATTAACGGACTAATGAAATCCTAAAGAGAAGCAAATATACAGTATGGGGTGAGCAGGTGTTACCACTCCCTTTTGGCAGGTGATGGGGAAACCAAGAAGAGACTTACTGATGACTTACTTCAGACCAGACTGCTCATCATGTGGAAACACTCCTACAGGAGGCTGCACACCCAGAGAGCTGACATCGGGAACTCCTGGAGTAGGTGGCGACGTGCTTGTCCTACAGTAAGATGGCACTCATTGCTCCTTAGCTCTGCTTTCATAATTCATGCACTTATGAGGTGTCCTTAAAGTAGATTAAAAGATCTTGACTATGTTGAACATTTTAGAAAGAAGGATCCTTTTCTAACTCAAAGATTTTTCTAACTCTAATTCGTTTTGGTAGCAGCTGTCCACCAACAGCTGCTGTGGGTCTGTGCTACCAAAACAAGCTGTCCCACATTCTCTTCCTCTATTAGCTTCACACTTCCCTGCAAAGACATATAGTTTCTTTCAGTAGCAGAACATGTTTATAGAGTTATTACTACATGTAAGGCAGGATAATTTTACTCATAAAAAAGAGTGGGAATGATTCCCATTGTACAGGCGGTACTTGAGACTGCATTGGAAAATATACTTAAAATACCAAAGAATCAGTACCTTGCAATACACAGAATTAAACTGAGGAACATCAACAATTTTCCATGTGCATCACCTCACAGCTAAGTTTTCCCAACTGCTTTTCTCTTCTTCCTTTAAAATATTGGAAAATGCTGTTTCTGTGGAGCAGTCTTGCAAACCTGACAGCCTTTCTTGCAGAAATTCCCTTTAGTATTTTCCTGCCTCTAACGCCTAGATCCACGCTTTGAGGCTCATGGGCGTTAGACTGACCCATCATTTTGCGAGAGTTGCCCTTAATAAAGAGCAGTAATGAGACGAATTGGACGTGTCTTCACTGTTATTTCAAACATTACGAGCTGTCCTTAACCAAGTGCTTTTTATAAAGTAAAAATTAGTACATTGACATTAATACAGATTTCTACATAATAAACAGCTCGTTGCAGTATCACAGGGTTTGCTCTCGTGCGCTTACTGCCATGAAATCAAGCAAAGATAGACAATCAAATCAAAATGTGGTAAACAAACAAATTAACAATTCTTTCCAAAGACAGTTGCCCTGAGATTAGATGTTATCCAGCATAAAACATGGATCCACTGTGGGTTATTTCCCCTATTTATGGTTGCTTCTATACCATTGTTTCCTCTCTCTTTGTTGAGTGTCTCTTTGAGATCTTTATCTCAGACATCCATTTTGAACAGGCATTCTTACCACCCCAACTACAGCTTCAGTAGCCACAATCACCACTATCATAAAAAAATTCTTATAACAAATTCTTAAAATTTCATAGTGTATTGCTGAAATCTTTAGCAGGGAATGAAGCTACAGATGCTGAAGCTCAAAACTCAGAAACTGCTTCTGTTTGTCCAACTGAATAATGAAAAAAAATACATGCATCAGAAATTTGAAGAAGTTTGTGAGGTTATTTGTTGATAATATATAAAACATTATTTTCTATCCAGTATGGGAGTTATTATCTTGGTATCCAAACCTTTTGAAAAAGTTTAGGGAGAATGCTACTGAAAGTAATTTTTCATGTACTTTTGTCAGCTAAGAAGTAAAACATCATACTTTGAAGTGCAAGTAGCAGCTGGGCAAAAAGAAAGATTTTCTTTCTTGAATAATGCTGATATGTCTCAGCAGAGCAATGGTTCAGTTGCCCTAAGCTCATAATCAAAATTATTTTGAAGTGTTTTTAGTCAAGATTCTTACTCTTAGAAAGCAAACACCAAATAAAATACATTTTTGAATAGAGGGCCAAAATCCACATATTATTATGCCAAATAAAAATCTAGAAAATTTGCAATAGCTAATTTGCTGAATGCCATATCCATTTGAATACACAGAAAGCAGCAGCAGATCTACCAGCCTAATGCTTCCTCCTTCAAAAGCCTAGGATATATACATTAAGGTAGGAAGCTTGATTGCACAGTCTATATAAGTTTGAGTTAAATTTTTTTTGGACATAGTGAATCAGTACAGCATGTCATAGTCCAGGTGGCATTTTCCTCTGCATCATGCATTTTCTGGACATTAAGTTTGAAATTTCTGTTATCATCTACTGTAGAATGGATGAAAACAACCAATAGCCACACTGACATTTTTCCTATCCTAAACTTCATGTTTCTAAGTGTATATATAGCTTGTATTGCTATTCCTATGGGTGGGTGTACAGTAAATTTTCCAGATAAAATATGTTGCGACCAACCAGTTCCCCATGCAGGCAAGGACCCAGCTGTGTGTGTATCCAGCTCTGTAAATATGTCTCTTACTTCTAGTGGACCCTGTTGATCTGGGTTCAGTAAGGGAATTTGTGAAAATGGGGCCTAATTGTGAGGACAACTCGTGGGATCCAGTGTCACATAATACTACACAAACATTTATTTTTCTGTCTTTCTGAGAAGCGGAAAAAATTCTGGCAGTGGAAACAGAGATCTGGGAAACCTATGACACTGAAATAATAGATGGCCACTTACTGCATGCACAAGGTTTCAATTCTCTCCCTAGGACTTCTATGATGACAGTTCTCAGTTCAGAAATGGCTATGATCAGCCCTGGCAGTGAATTACAACTGTGTACAGACCCTATAGGTGACTACTAACTGTTATCCTGACTAAAAAGGGTATTCTTCTCCCATAGATTGCAACAGCAGAACATTTCTGTTCTTTAAGACATTTTGTATCAGCATCATGCCAGCAGACTTAGCTAGACTGAACGAAATGGTTAGTGTCTTTGTCTGCTGCAAACTTCAGCCGTAGCTTACCAACGCCTTTGGAATGACAAATAAATGTGATTTATAAATGGTTTTAAAGGACATAGATCTGGATGATTTCCAACAATGTCAATATCTGACATCCTAAAGTGTTTGCTGAACTGTTCAGTGGACCCTCCTACAGTGCTAGGAAATGTTATCAAAAAGGCTGGGACAAAAACAGAGGACTGTCATCATCCCTGCCGATCGAGTATGCTCTGCCTGAAGGTATGAGCCACTCCCCATGACAGAAAAAGGGGACAGGTAATAGCTTATAGTTGTTTTGGGCACAATAACTAGACATTTTAAAATCATAATCTTGTTTCATTACCTGGAAAAACGCTTAAGGATGTACTGAAGCCAGAAGGACAGATGTTTTTTAATGTCTCAGCCTTCTGAAGCAACTTAAATAAGATAGCATTCTCCAAGGAAAGAGCACTCTCCCACCATTTCTTTTAAATGTAGCACAAATATATCCCACCCCAGCTACCTTTTCCTACCTCCCTGTCATTCCTTTCATTATGTGTAGAAGTTGCAGTTGATTGAACTACAGAATCGACTGGGATCAGAAATCTTCCTGTCACTAAAGGAAATCCCCTCAGTAAAAATTATGCGTAATAACAGTGGAAGGCTTTCTTCACAATGTTTCTTCACAAAGCCTTCCAAAGTACATCTTCCCCTTTTGCATCCCCAATGGTGACAAAATTTTTAAGGAAAAATGAAAAACTCACATCTTTGCTAGAATTTTCCTAGAATAAATAGTTTGCAAATACAGCAAAGAACAGCAAAATCAACAAAACCAGCCAAACAAAACCCAAAACAAACAAATCCAACAGCAATGAAGCAAAATTCAGGTTTTTGAAGGGAACCACCTCCCACACTAAAATGAAAACCTAGAAAAGGGGAGCTTATCTGTGTCTGTGTGAGAAAGAGAAACTCTGATCTGGCAGACTATTCTTTAAAGAATATGTGGGTGTTAAGTGTTGAGAGAACCCTGTGAAGGATTTCTAAAGACACAAGAAAGAGGGATGTACACCCATCACTGAAACACTCTTAGGGCAGGACTTACCATGAGAATGGAAGCCCTGCCATCTCAAACATGCTGATGCATATAGCTTGCTGTTAAATAATAATAACAGTAATAAAAATGTAATTCATATTAACAGAATATTTTTTACAATTGCTAATGAAGGAGATTGCTAATCTGCTGTTGGTAGGAGTAGAGTTCTTTGTCTCTGGTGCCAGAAACATAGTACAACTTATAATTATTTAAGAAGCATGTTGGGTGGGCTGGCAATAGACATTATAAGTAATGCAATAATAAGATATAAAGGCTTTGTCAGTGGAAAGGTGACAGAACACAATGTAAGATACAGCCAGAAATAATCGTTAGATGATGATTACATCTAGATAAGCAGGGCAGGTTTTCTAAGCAATGTAGAGCAGTATTACCTGATTTCATCAGT
This sequence comes from Mixornis gularis, assembly GCA_003546035.1. Taxonomy (NCBI): domain Eukaryota; kingdom Metazoa; phylum Chordata; class Aves; order Passeriformes; family Timaliidae; genus Mixornis; species Mixornis gularis. Next base: position 441,591 of record QVAJ01000317.1, read on the forward strand.
ATTGACTACCAAACGTGTATGTATTCTCTTCCCACATCCCCAAATCTTCTTTTCCCCCCGAGGCAATTTCCTGATGGAGAAAATGGAGACTAGTGGTTACAGCAGAGGACTTAGAATAAGCTATTTTGAGCTGCACCACTAAATCATTTCCTGACCTTGGCAAAGTCAATCATGGGAGCTATGCATCATTTTCCAGCTTTAATATGGGAACAATCACAATTACCTCCTGAAAGTGTGGCTAATGCTTCAAGAGTAAAGGTTTATAAAGCATGTATTATTAACAAAAGAAAAACTCTTTGGTGGTTATGTACTTTTATGACTACACCCCTGGAAACAGACCTGGGTAGAAATCCAGAAGTAACACTTTGTCCTAACTGTTTTCTGGAAGTCCACGTGTTTTGTTATTGCTTAGTGCATGTAAATCAGAGGGAACTGCAGAACTAGCGCATATAAAATTAACCTGAGTTTCTGATGGCTTGAAAACGTGTTCCTCCCAGTTACAGAGAGGTAGACAGGGCTTGGTGCTGACCAAGCTGTTATTCTATACCACCCACAGCGTTCTTGGCACATGGTTATGGCCAGAAAAGCTGTGGCACTGAATCAGAGGTGCACTGTCTGGTCTCCCTCACTCCAGAGATGACTGTCAGCATTGGAATTGTGGAGCCCTCTTCTGTTACCCCCTGTCCTACCCCCCTTTCCTCCAGGATGTTTTTGCAGAACGTGGTGCTGAGGAGAGGCAGCAGTGCCACTCTGGGTGTGATGCTGAAGGGACATCTCCGAGGTGCAGCTGAGTGTTGAAAGTGACTTGCAGAGTTGCAGAGAAAGCAACTGAATTAAACTGAGCTCAGCGAAGGGGCTGCACAAGCCCTGCTCATGTGATCTGGCTGCCAGGGGTTTGTCTGTCCTTACTTTCCATTGCTTTTGAGCTGGGCATGGGGAAACAATGGCCATAGGAGCTCCCCTGCCATACTGCCTTTGTTTGGCGAATGGGACGCAATGGGCAGGAACAGTCACCATATTTCCTTTGGGGAAACCACTCAGACGTGTCCTACAGGGAACATCTGCCATCCTGATTTTGTTCCCAGTGGTGAATATCTTTATATGAGTTAAACACATTCTCTTTTATGTATACTTTTGTTATTAAGATTGCTGTTGTTATTGTGCATGTCTTATTCCACTGCTTTGAGTTTTCAGTAAATCATTAACTCTCACTCTCTCTCCGTTTGTTGGGGTTTTTTTTTGTCCCTTCCTTACCATAAGGGGTGGGGGAAGAGGAGCAGCTTATCTGGAGTGTAAGTTCCTGTTGGTCTTAAAATCAGTGCAATATTGTGCGACTAGGAGCTCTATGGTGCCCACTGGCCATTTTTCCACCCAAAATGACTGCTTCTGAGCTCAGAGAGGGAGCAAACGCAATTTAGGGAGAGATGTGAAGTAAGCTGGTAAGCTTAGTCCAATGATTCATGAAAAAATAGATCCATCACTGAGCTTTATCCAACTTAATATCCAGATGCCACCTGTGTTGGCTAACTGAATAAACAGGGAGACAGGTTCCTTTCTAGCTGGAATAATATTTCAGAAGCAGATAGAGCCTGTTTTAGATCACAACAGGGTTTGGTGCATTCTGGTCTGCACGTTGCACTTTCTGGAAGACTGGTCTGATCTGCGATTAAGAACAAGGTTATTCTTATTTTAAATGGTACAATACTAGCTGTCTTATTGCTGTCTTCTCAGGCATTTTGAGTTCCATCTCTGTGTCCTTTGAGACTCATGGTGTTTCTGATGTTTTAAATAAGTTCCAGACTCATTGCACGTACTTTAGTCATTCGTGGCTGACATGACACAGCTGTACTTAAGCCTGTGAGAGATTCCACCTGTTTTCATCAAACCGTTGAGGAAGTGATGGGTCCACCTGCTGAAAAACAATTCTAGTTCCTAATATTCCTGCCATGCAGCAAAGTAAGAGCAGATGCTGCAGGCCACCTCTTTACTTTTGCTTAAAATCTGGAGGGGCTAAAGAATTTTTCACCTGCTTATGATTTGAGAATTCATAAATAATTAAATTTGTTTCACTGCGCAAGCATTATTTTTTTTAATATTCCATATTTAAAGGTGTCTTTTTTCTCCCTATTTAACAATAGAAATTTGTAAATGCTTTGTGAATAAATCTGTACTTATATATTATAGCACAAAACACTGCTCTGTAAAGGTCAAGAAACAATTATTAGTAAATAGATGCACACTTCTGCTTCCCAAATACTAGAAGATTCTTCAAGTAAATGATATTGATAATACCATTGAATTACATGTTTATTTTAACAAGAAGGTCAAAACGAACGTGTACTGGAACGATGCAGCTATTAAACATTAATTTCACTTGGGATTAATCAATGATGAGGAAATAAGTAAGACTTTTCTTTTTAGCCAGAGAGAAACTGCTGCTACCTTGATCTATAGCTCAGTCAATAGACTGAAATTGTGCATAACTGTGGAACGTGTTGAGAGTTAACCTTTTGATCTCAGCTTGAATGCAATAATTGTAAAAAAACCCAGACCTGAAATTATTATCGATACCACCCCTTGTATATGGTGATTAGGTTTGATTGTATTACTTTTATAAAGAACAAAACCCCAATGTGCTGTATTCAGATTACAAATGATCCATTCAGAAAAATTAAATTATATAGAACCTTATAATGTGCTTAGTAGAGAGGCACTGAAAATGTGGGTGAATCACTCTGTAATTGTTTATTACAAATTTTATAAAGAATTTTTACAAAGCACTGAGTAATCACACTTTTATTTCTAAATTGCACAGTGCCTCTGAACTAACTAGTGCTATCAACAAACTATTTGCCTGCTGTGTTTATAACTGCTCTGGTCGGCTATTCAGTGAAGCCCAAGCCTGTTTCTGCATGTAAATATCTCCGTGTTTATTGTGGACTAAAATCTTTCAGAATCAGAAGAGCTTTTTTTTTTTTTTTTAACCTCTGTAAAGAGGAAGCAAAGTTCATTAGCAATTATTGGAATGATGTGTGTGTGTCAAGGGACTTGCATGCCAGTATCTCTACATTTAGTGATTTACTGTAATACATATCTATAACATTATCATAGAAATTATAGATGAGAGGTATTTCAATCTTCTTGCTATTTTGAAATGCCCTGTAAAGTAGATTGCATTTATTTAGGTAAATGGTAAAGCTTTTTGAAATTAGACAAAGACTTTTGAAATATGTAAGGGTCTTCTGAAACGTTTAGTCATTTTTTAGAAAGAACATAAGTCTTTAGGATTTTCAGATTTTGAGTGGGACCATAGTTATTTTAGAGAGTGGGGAAATCAATTGCTTGTTTACAAAATCCATTCTTTGGTCATTTCCACCCCACTAGCCATGTAAGTACAGTATTAAACCTTGTCATTTAGCCCGTTCCATGGATCAGGCTCATATAATGATGCCAGTAAAGTGAACCTAGAAAATATCCTGCAAAAGAGAGAGTACCTAGATATAATCTAATTTGGATATAATCCAAAATTTGGAATGTAATGAAGATTTCATGACACCAAAGAACATTTTAAAGAATGTTTTGAGGAATTAAATAGTTGTAAACATTAGGAATATTAACATACAACATTTAATAGGGATGTGAAATGGTTAGAGCTCACTTAAGCCTGGAATGCAAATGCAACGTGGTATGTAATATCATCTATGTTACTTCATTCACAAGGACTGAATAAACTTGCACTTGTACCACTGTATTTTTAATACATATCCTGATTATCCCTATTTGTCTTTTTACAGGTCTGACAGCTGTGACCAAACTAATTTTTAATCAGATTTCTAAAGACTTACTGCATCCATTCAAGGTAAAAGCAGAGCAGCTGGTTTACAGTCAGGATAAGGAGCTGGAATCAAGACAATGCTTTCCTGTAGCAGACATAGAATATAATTCTCCCAGAATTAAATCACTGAGCTACTCTGACCTTGTAAATAAATATTGCCTGAGCTATGGAAGCAGTTCTCTAAGCAAAACCTATGAAATTCCTTCACATATTTCTTCCTATTCTGACTTTTTCCCATGTATAGGCACAATATTTGATTTATGTGTCATAAGTTCTATATGTAGAAAATCATGACAGGGAACATTGAAGAAAAGGTGACAGGGGTAAAGGGTAAAATTGCTTTTGTTAGATATATAAAAGAAACCATTTACTGTTTAATAGAAAGGGATTGCAATATATTTGGAAGAGAGTTGGGAATTTCAAGCAAAAGAATGGTCTTATATTCAACTTGCTACTGTAGCAAAAAGACAAGGGTTGTAAAAAATATGTAATAATAAGTAGAATTTAGTAGATATCAGAGTTTAGTAAATCTTATAATGCCCATTCAAACTATTTACTCTGGAAAGGCTCCACTGAAAAATCCTGTGAATATGTACAACATGAGAAACACAGGTTCAGAGCCACCCAGCCCAAGTTGCAAGTAGGGAGAATAAATCTCAGTCTCAGGTGAAAACATTAATTGTATTTATGTTTATATAAAAAGAGGTATCATTACTACTGGTTAAAAACCCTCTTTCATCCATGAGAATCATGCCAAATATCCTTGTCAAATGTCCAACCTTCTTGATTGGTTTTGTCTTGTTTTTTATAATTGAAGGCTGTAGGAAATTTAAAGGTAAGAATATTGGACTTCCAAGCCCTAAATAGTTTGAACGTGCATTTATTAAGGAGCTTCTTAACTCCTTAATGGGATGCAATGGAACCCATAAAGATGCCCAACTCTAAACAATTCTGAAACATCAAAGTCAGAAGCAAGAAGAGTGTCAAATTGCAGGTAGGATTTATGCAATAAAACTTTTGCATGTAAATATCCCATCTCTTCCTAAGCCTTCCTTAGACACCTTCATTTCTTTATTTCCTATATTGATTTACCTTTATTCATGGAACATTTAACCAAACAGGATAGCATTCAAAAGTGACTGCTACAAACATATACTCTGGGACAAAGGATGCAGGAGAGGATGTGGTTTTGAATAGCTTTGTGAAATCTTCCAGTCATGATGTTAAAAACTTTAATTTGCTCTCAAAGTTGGCACATGTTAGGGTTGTTTTGAGGAGTTGAACAAAGCAGTATATTGTCTTAGCCATTTAATTTCTAGATTTGTCTCTAACCAGGAGACACCTAGGAAAGGTACAAGATTCCCACTGAGCAGCAGTGACAGAGCAGGGCTGAATGAGAAGCCTGGTGTAGCTATTAGGAAGGACCACTTAAATGCACTACCTCATGAGACCAAGAGTGCTGGGCACTCTAGGATAAGTAACAATTTGTTTTATTGAATCAAAATTTTCAGGTTTTATAGCTATTATACTTTTATATGTCTCTGTTAAAAGAGAAAACAAAAAAATATGCTGGAGAAAGATAAATGTTTTAAATTACTATTAGTGATCTCCAGGAATTTGTAATTAGAAAGGGTTCTTTGTTTTATTAAGGCAGATAATCAAGGAGAAAAGCATGAACTAGGCCTATTGTCTTTGTATTCCACAGAATGTCCTACAGTCTGGTGCTCTGAGTAGGACAGCTTCATCTTCCTGGTTCCTAAATTTTTCCAATCTGGAACTGTGGCACCATCAAGGGACATAGCAGCTTTGTTTCTTCTTCAGTAGCCATGCTGTTGGATTAATTGTGCAGATAATAATTTCCATCTTTGTCTGATTCCAAACTCATGTTATCCAGACAGACCTATGCCTGATAGAAGCAGGAGCCTCTCAGTCTTTCCTGCTGTTCCTTCAGATTGCTTTTCCAGGGAGTTTGTTGCATTGCCTTTGAAGAAGTGGAAAGTTTAGGTTGTGGCTACCAAACTACGTAAAAACTGCCCTGTTTCTAGGCTATTCAGAGGCAGAAATTGAGATATCTTTGGGAATTTTAACATTACAATGAGTCCTGGCTGAGGACTTTGAGAATATTAGTTTTGGATTTTAACAGCAATGTAACTTGTGGTTCTGCCTTACAGGACTTGCCAAAGGTCAGATGGAGCTCAAATGGCAAAACAGGGAACAAAATCCAGGTTTCAGAACACACTGTCTTCTGGAAATACTTGGTTCCAGAACTTCTTTGTGCTCTGGAAATATATCATGTCATGTGCTGTATTACATAACCTGCAAGGAAGCAGACTACATATTCAAAAGTCCTTGCATGCTGAGATCCTCTTGAAACCAAAACCCTGAAATATTATGTCTATAATGTATAATTATGGTGGCATTAGAAAAAATAGTTTATATTTTCAATATTTTAAAGGGCAAAACTAGGCAGCATGGTTACCTGCTATTTTGTTATTGTAAACAATTTTGATGTCTTTCTTACTCTTTCCCATCATCCTGATGGGAAGTATGTTGGCAAAGGACCAGTCAAGTTATTTCACAATGTCATTTTCATAGTTCTGGACAAATTTTCCCAACAAATGCAGATACATCCTCATCTAAGTTATTACATTAACCTCCCCAAAAGGATCAATAAAAAGAAATACAAGACCATAATCAGAATTTATGAAATTTATAATCCTTTTAACTGCAATAATAATCTTTTAGAAACCATATCTATTCAAGACTGCAGAGAGAACAGGGCAGGCTTGGGTGCATACATTTACATGACGGCTTCAGTATGTTTTCAAGGAGAGTTTCCAGTGCACCAAAAAGAATGTACTGGCAGTTTTGTGTAACTGGGTAATGTGTGGAGATAACAAATGGCAAAACCTTTTTATCCTTTGAATATTTATCCAACTTACACATTCAGTCTTCCAGATGGTTGTCACTGCAATATCCTTTGAAATTAAAATCATATCTATTTAAAAAAGATGCAAAGATATGGCTGGGTTAACTTACCTACCTGCCCAAATCCAAACTTTAAATGCTTCAAATTTTGCTTGTCTAACTGTCTTGCTTGTCTAATAATTGATGGTATTTGTCCTTCTGAAAATACAGAATTATGATAATAAATATCTCTTTTCCGATAAGTTCCACAAATCTTGGTGTGTTAATGCATCTAAAGCATACAGATAAGCCCTATCAATATGATGGAGACACATCTCTAAGGTATTTTCCAGAAACCTGTTTTCTCTTGCTGACTTTCCCAGTACCAGCTCTCCACAGAAGAGTTTAGAGTGGGTGATCAACTGATCTGACTCTGCCTAAAATAGAGATCTTATATTGGATCATTCCTTATGAGCTGAATTATCCAACCCACCCTTCCAATACATTATTTTCCACTTCGCATGTAGGAGCTTGTGGACTGAAGGACTCCAATAGTTTGATTAAATAAATAACTAAAATATAATAAACCAAAATAAAAATGAGGAATAAGACTTTTTACTTGGCATAGTCAATCAAAGATGTTAGATGAAAGCATGCTAATCAATCACAGATTAGAAACAGAAATGCACAAGGGTCAGAGGCTGAACAAGTTCAGAGACTGGCTTTGATACAATACAGATCTTTCACAGTCCATATCACAGGACACTTCTAGCTTATTAACTGCTTCATTGGTTTACCACTTTCATTGTAAATTTATCTGTATGGACTACTTCCTTTTATTCCAACACATATAATTTCAATTGAGAAAATGTATTTGAAAATTTTTAAATTGTCTTAGATAAAAATTGAAGCTCTTGAAAATGTAAGGAAAAAACCCAACAGATTGCACAATTTTAAAAATAATGTCATATACTGATTTTGTACTCCCACACAAGGATTATTTAAAAAAAATAGTTAAATCCTTTTTAATACAGTAAAATAAATATCTCCTGTGGATCCAAGGATACAAAGATGTAAAGAGACAGGCCGGACAGGGTGTTGGTTAACTATGTGGTATATACCAACTCCAGGCAGACAACTGACAAGACTTCTATATCTTGTGAATCCATCTCAGTGAGCTGCTGATCTACAGGAGAGAAAAACAAACAAAAAACCAAACCCATACCTTACTTCTGTCAGTGAGCCCCAGAAACTGGAGTAGCCCTCACAAAGCAAGTCAAGGGGTGAACAAGAAGTGAATGAGGGGTGAATAAAGTGATTAGAAAAATTTTGGACATTGTGTATGTCATTATTTTGTTCCTGTCGTTGAAGCAGATCTGATAGGTAACAGCTCCTTTCTAAGAAGTTACATCGAGTCAGATGACAGCTGACTCAAATGCTTTTCTGACATATTGTTCTCATAAAAGAAACAGACAACTCCAAAACTGACAATAAAATAATTTTCACCATCTAAACATGTACACCTTCAGGTAAATGGAGTGTATGTGATTGCTGTCTGTAATGCTTTTCCAATCATATGCATTCATAAAGGAAAAAAAAAACCAAACAAATTTTCTTGATGTTTATTCTTACAGCTAAGTATCACTGTTCCTTAGGCAGGTATTTTAGATGTTATTCCTTTCATTAAATGTCTAAAATGCATTGCCAAGTATTAATAATAAATGCTTCTGGGCTCAATCTCATTGCAGCTAATATTAGTAACATAATAATGAAAAATATTTTTTTGTTTCTTTTTGCATTCATGACAACTTTAGGTTCACTTAAATTTCTATGTACTACATTTTTTCAGTAATGTAAAAAGCAATGAATTTTGATGTGTAATTAGAACCAGAGTAATTCCTTGTTAATTGAAGACATTTTGCTTGCATTGATGTATTCATATATTTTCTCCTTCCCCAAATGTCATTTTAGATGTGAATTACACTGTCAGAGAATACCTAAGATTTCTTTTATTATTGTCTAACTTGAGACCTGTTCGGCTTTAAGTTTTTCTGTTGCTGTAGCGGGACCGATGACGTTTGACATGTATTGTCAGTCAGCTCAAAGTAAAAAAGACAAATGACAAGTCCTTTATTTCTGCTCAGATGACTTCATATTACACCCTAAACCTTATAAAAGAGGCCTCACCTTTAGACATTAGATATTATTAGCACCAAATCTTTTCCTTTGTTCTTACCTCGCAGCAGCTACCCACTCAACTGGTGCATTTTAAAAGTGAGAATTAGCAATACAGTCCACATCTTTCCCCTGAGATCTATTTCAAGTGTCTTCCAACTTGCTATAACAACAACAACAACAACAAGAAAAAAGTGATCTATACAAGTTGTTTTTTTTAAACTTAGCAGTGAGGAGTCAGTCAATAACTAATATTATTTATTAATAGTATAGCAGTTTTTGTGGGAATGAGTTTTTATAGCTGAATCCTGTATTAATTCATACAAGAATGTAATGTTTGTGAAATTGGATTAAAATTATTTTAATGTATCAGAAATATAAGAAATGTTCACAATATTCTGAATATTGATCTGTCCATCTTGAATACAAAGATAATTGAGACAGTGTCTTCCTGTCTGTTGAAAATTATTATGAATTTCCTGCTAAAAATAGCACGAAATCAGTCATAAAATAAGAGATTAAATTGAGATATTTTCACTTCATTATAAAAAAAATTTCTAAGAATTTATCCATATCACTGATACAAATTTTTACAAAAACTTGGAAATTGGAGACATTGCAAAACCAAGGAAGAAATTCAGCACTTTGTACACGTTTTAACACTTTCAGTATTAAAAGCATGAAAGGTAGACTCATAGCTTAGTTTGCTTGAAATTCAAGCAGGGCTGCTAATGGGCTACTAATACTTGCTGTAAGTCTAATGGCTGGAGTTGAGCAACAGTTATGTCCTTCTAAAAGAGTTATCAACCATTTGTTTTAAAAAGTATTTGGTACAAGAAAATTCCCTACAATCCTTCCAAATTGTATTGGTGACTCAATTTTCTTCCAACATGTAAAAATAATGTCTCATCTGCATTCGTCTGTTTATACCTTGCACCTTTTGGATCTTTTTACATTTGTCTATTAGGTTGGAAAACAACGTCATCAAGTTTCCAACTATTAACTTTGCCTTTCAGAAACAAAATCTCTAGCATTGCTTTACATGTGCAGGTTCATCTTTTTTTACCTCCTGGCTTCTTCTGGAAAACATCTCTAATTTTTCCATTTAGTCTGGAAGGGAAGGTATTACATCTCCTCAAAACATCTAGCTGTGCTGGAGGGTTGAAGAAAAGAAGAAAAATACACCAGATTTTGCATGTGTATTTTGCATGTAATCTGTCACCTTCAAATTACTTTCTGGTCTTGAATGGTTTTCAGTTATAAAAAGCCTTTATCTCATATCATAATTTTTCAGATGCTTGCAAGGATGGGACATTCTGTCCTATGTACTTAGCTCTTACTCTTATTTCTGACAATCTGTCCTCAAATTTGCTTCATCAAAATAGATGTTGTCTGTGCAGTTTGACATGGAATCAGAATCAATCCATATTTTTTATATAATCCCTTCTTTTTTTTATTAAGACTCTTAAAAAAATCTCTTTTTGTCACAGATTGCTGATAAATTTTGAAGAAATGTATCCAAGAGTAAAATATAAATAACAATAGCTAACTAGATTGACAGAAACTAATAATATCTCTTTCTCAGAGTACTATCCTAGGTCATCTATCTAAACTTCATGCAATATAAGCTGTATGACTTTAAGAATATCAGGAGGACATTTCTGGGATGACACACCCATTCCCAAGCTCAGATTGTGGAGATTCTGCTTGAATAAAAAATAAAGCTGTATTTTGATAGAGAATTGCATCTCATCACTTCATTCACCTCTTGTAACTAGTGGTCTAAAGTATGTTAAAGTTGCACATTCAGTAAAATATATATGTTATTAGGCAAACCTGTTTTAGGTCTTCAGAGCAATGAATTACTTCATCTGTTTCCTCCCTTGTGACAAGCAGTGAAGTAAAAATTCAACATTTCTCAGTGCAAAATAACAGTTTACAAGGTAGATCTGGGCATTTTCACCCTGTGTAGACAGGTTATAACAAACCTGATTCACAGCTGGAAAGGCTGTGAAGGGGCTGGGAAGACAGCCATGTCCTCATGGCATCCAATAGAAGAACTTAGAATTTGGTTTATTTTGGTATTGAGTAGAGCTATCTTATTTGCCTTTCAAAGGACTTTACAGAAAAGACTTTGCAAACACATGTCAGTAACAAAATCAATTCAGTATTTACATATTTTCACTTGATGTGAAACTTCTGAATAATTTATGGTTAAGTTTTGCATTTATTTCCATGGCCACATCAGATACAGTGATGCATGTTTTTGTGTGCCCAAACAGAATTTTTTTTTTTTAACATTATCAGAGTACCTTGATTAGGATATACATAACTACTGTTTGTGCTCCAGCATTACAATTTGAATGGAGAGAAAGCTAAACTAGTGACAGGTTAGTTCCTCCACCAGGGAAACTGGAAGGTATTCTGAATGACCATGACTAGGAAAAACCAAATCTTACAAAAAGCAGTATAACGTGGGGGGG
>QVAJ01000317.1:453000-471568 GCA_003546035.1 Mixornis gularis
AATACTCATGGAATGGCCTGTATCCAAGCATTCATTCATTAGTTTAATAAAAAAAATGCAATATATGACCTCATGGACTACCCATCCATCCTCTCTCCCACAGCAGCTGGGGCTCAGGTTGCTGCCAGCTCGTTCATGTGAGATGAAGCTGTCAGGTCTCCCTGCACCACTCTGTCCTTCAGACCCAAAGCAGAGGACTGGTTCTAGCATTAATAAAATGCCTCTGTGCAAATACAAGTGCAATAACATTTCAGTTTATTTATGTGACTGACAGCAAACTGATACTGTCAGGTTGAGTGCTTACGCTGGTACTATGTAGCTGATGCTCGTTCATTGCCAGGTTCATGTCAGTCAACTAATTTTTCTTACTACTTCCTATTTCTAAAAATCTTCCCTGTATAACAAAGAGAGATTTGTTATGAGATGTCATTGAAATAAAAGACAACAAACGAGTATATTTGTGTTGAGTGTTCTATATATACACAACTAATTATTTATAGTATTTTAAAAGGGCACACTAATTAAAAAAAAATCTGATAGCTTTAAAATGGACTTTAATGACAACTTATTATGAACATAGAGCACTTAATAGCCAAACAATTTTTTCTGACAGAGCAAACTCGTTGTGGTGAATGTGATGTCATCCCTCCACCGCAATATTCCTTGTGGGTACTAAATAACTGGAGCAAGTGGGATGCAGCAATATGCCACTAATCAGAGCAAAATTAATGGAAATATTGTATATAATGATGTTGAAAGGGAAATTTTTATGAAACAAATTGGAATCAGACCAAGTAAATGGAAAGTAACATCTTTGCTCTTAAAAAAATTCAAATAAAGAAGTTCTCGGTAATTTTAATATGGAGAAAATAATAGAGTGTTATCAGTAAGTCCCAAAGGATGCAAGTGATTTCGCTGAGCATGTGAGTGATTTGCACACTTAGGTTTACAGACCCAGATCACTGGACCTTCTCAGGCAAGACACTGACAATGATGGTGTCTTTGTATCATGTACTCATCTCATTTGTCTTGGACTCCAGTAGTTAGACACTGAATTCTTTCATATTGGCTGGTGTCTGCAGGATTTGTAGATTTTTCATCCCTCTTTTTTTCTCATAATTGTGGCTTTTGTCAAAACACTGGTTCAGTCCCAGAGAGTGAATTGCCTGCAACAATTATCCCCAACCCTTTGAGCAATTATCTGTGTTAGCTATTTCCATTATCTCCCTCACAAACCCTGCAGGCAAAGTTCTCACCTCTTTAAAAATTGTTGACAAATTACTTACTGGAGATTTTGTTTCTAATTTTTGAGTGAATCTTTCAGGTGCACAATCATGACAGTTTTTGCATCAATACTTTGATTATCGCTGTCAGTATGAATCAATGTTTTTCTTAAATCTTTCATTCTCTTTCAGGGTTCAGATAAAAAGCACAAAAGTTTAGTAGTTTAGTCACTTGAAGAAGTTTACTGAAACATACAGAAAACAAAATTTTCCTCAGTGATTTTATTACCTCATCTTTAGCATTTATGCCTTTCTAGATTTTTTTAATAGGATTTATGCAGAATCAAAGATTGTCATCTGATTACTAACTACTGACTATAGTTACTACTGACTATGTCTATCTTATTTTGTAATTTATCTAAAAACTTAATTTTAAATGGAAGCTCCATGTTGTTTAACATCTCCTCACAATAACACATGTGGAATAATACATTGTGAAAATTAGTGATGGTTTTAACAAAACAAAAACAATTTCTCTCCCTCCTATAAGCTCTATGTAAAACAAAACTAATCATGCCATTTTTGCTATGAGGAAGTGAGAAATTACCTGAAATGACACAGTTTAAATAACAAAGGACCTTTCAAACTATGCTAGAGGACAATATATTTTTCAACAGCATTTTCTATTATTAAATTGCATATGTTTTTAAATTGCATATTTTTAAGTATTAAAGACTGCTCCGGTTCTTCTGCTGTATGCAGAGAGCACTAATGCTTCTGTAAAGACAGAAAACAATGTGCAATTTCTGAAACACTCAGTGAAATCCTGGTTTGAACCACTAGTAGATGCTCCAAGAAAACAAGGAAGAAAAGTTTGAAGGAATGACAGATGGTAAAATAAATTGTCCAGAAATTTTTTCATGAATAGAATCATTTGTCTCTGTCTTGACGAGGGAAGTGTGTGAAAGATCCACAATTCTGAAGACTGAAAAAGCACAGGTGGAAAACATTCTTTTATCCAAATTTTTGAGTTTTTCAAATCACTGCTCCCACTTCTAGTATAGAAATGTTTGTACTCTCTATATGATACCTGTCAGAGAGCAAGGAGTTGACATTTTTATTTCTGTGAAACCAGAAAGATTCTGTATTAGTTTTGTTGTCTGTAGCTGAGTTCATAAAACCAACAAGCAGGTTAGTAGCTACTGGCAACAGGGAATCTATTTGTTCCTTTTCAAAGTTGTGTAATCATTGCTAAAAACAGATGTAGCCTTGGGCATCTAGGAGGTAGTCCTACCTCTTCAGTATATCCTCCTGGATTCACTAGGTCTGGTTTTCAGAACCAGAGCTCATTCTGTGGGTATGGATCTCAGCATTGTCTAACAACTCTTGTCTTGTGGCATAACGGGTTCCAGCACAGCGTTGCCTGAGAAACAGTGCAGAGCCATCACTCAGGTCCTTCAGTTCACTCACAGTCTGCGTGAATGGATGTTCACAGCTGTAGGGGAGATGCTGTGCCCCAGAAGAGCTTCATAGCTGAGTGCAGTTCCTGCTCACACTAACATCTATTTGATGTAGGATCTTCCTGCAAAGTGAATTTACCTGGAGAAATTTAATAGAGTTCTGATGACTACTGTCTGTGAAATAGACATTGGTCAGGTTAACAGGATAATTCTTAGACGTCATTACTGACAGGAACATGGTATTAGGCAAATTACAGTGAAGTCCCTCGTGTTTAAAGTTCCAGGAAGCAAAGATGTAGAGAGAGGATTTCTTGCACTGGGGCAGCTTAAATGTCTCAATTATGCTTGAGTTTCTATTAGAGCAGCTCTCTGACAAATGTAATTCTCTCAAAGAGAGTTGCCCACACTTATGAGGACATCTTTATCTTGGCAGCCAGTCTGAAATGTCCATTTCGACAAACTGAGTAGAGATACGTTTCTAATGGGATGCAATATGCATTCCATATTAAAAAAATCCCCTCTCTCTTGAGAGGTTTGATGTGACTTTTTAAACTAGTATTGATAATCAGAGAAAGACAAACATAAACAACTTCTTATTTTCCATGGTCTCAAATCCTTTGCAAGTATTTACCCAATTTGGGAACAGTTTTTGGATTGTTTCACAAAATGCCCAGTGAATAGCAAGGGCAGAGTTAATCCCAAAAGCAACTAAAGTGATTTTTGTCATTCCCTTTCAACAGGCATTTAATTCTCAATAGATTTGCTTTTCCTCGAGTGTTTAGATTAGCCAAAACCTGGACCAACTTCTCCTTCTTTTTTGGTCTGCTGAGTCTTCTTTTCACTTGTTTGCCCAGGTTCACATTTAAATTAGTTGAAGTAGGAGAGCTAGGAGAAATGCATAATACCCACGACACACATGGATATATCCCTGACTCTTTTCATGCCTCACCCTTACCTCAAACCTAACATCTCCAATGCCAGTGTGGACTGTGGAGCTGCCATTGCATTCAATAAGAATTGAAAGAGGGCCTCACTTTGCTCTGGTACTTTATTACATGCAAATTTTAAGCTACAATCCTCCCTGATAGCATTAGCTACTGAAGATCTAGATATCAATTTAACTTAGCTTTTAAGACTGTCCTAGGTCTTCAGAACTGATATTAGTTTTGAGAAAAGGCAAACTGTCTTCTGGGCCTACACGCATTTGTCTTCTCAGGTACAACAGCCAAGACAAAACACCTAATTTCTACATACTTCATGCTAGCTGTTCCTTTAGAGAGAAAAAAATATTTCCTTCAAGACTTCAGTTCCATTTTCTCAGGAAGTCAGTTGGAGTTTCCTCATTGACTCAATAGAAAATAATTCAGACTCTGAATGAGGATTTAATGCTCCTTTTGCAAATTGATAAAATATTTTAAAAAATTATAAGGGTATTCAGAAATACTCCCTAGAGTTGACCTCAGGTAGGATCTAAGCACTGCACAGCTGCTTACTTAACTCTTACTTAACACTCTCCCACACACCACAGCATGAGAGAGAGAATAGAAAGAACAAATGCGAGAAAAATTCCTGGGTTGAGATGAAGGCAGTTTAAATAGCAGAGGAAAGAGGAAAAAACCACCCAAGCATATAAGCCAAATGATGCAAAGGCTGTCACTGATTGCAAGAAGACCAATGGTCAGCCAGTCTCCAGGCAAAGTCTGAATTCCCTAAAACCCTCTTGCTTGACTTTTATTACTGAGCATCAGGTTACATGCCAGGGAATATCCCTCTGACCAATTTACATCAGCTGTCAAGGCTGTGCCCTGGACAAATTCTTGCTCACTGCTACTCTATTCACTGGGTGGAGTAGAGTAGGAAAAAGAGAAAGCCTTGCTGCTGTGTGAGAACTGCTCAGCAATATTCAAAATGCTGGTGTGGTCATTATTTCAGCCACAAATCCAGAACACAGGTCAATACAGGCTGCTATGCATAAAATTAACTCTGCCTCAGCCAGACCCAAGAGACCTGTGAAATACCTTTGTTAATTTTCTCAGGTGAGTTTAGGAAAAGATGTTATGGGGGGATGAATGGAGTAACAAATTAATAAATGAATAAGACAATAATAAAATGCTATTAGTGAATACATGCACAGTTTGAAATTTCTCAGGCTCTAGATACAAGCTGATTTTAACAAAAAACATATTCAAATGTTCAAATGAAATTATGAATGTTTGCCTATGTGCATGTTCACATCTACTCCTTTTTCTTTCCTAACTGAAATCCTTTCAGCATTTCATTTGCATGTGTCTTCATTTTGCCTTTCTGGCTCTAAGGTAATACTTAAAAGCCCATTGTCATCAGCTTCCTATCCCAGGGATAAAAAAAAAAAAAAATAATATTAAAGTTCTGTATAATAAAAAAACAGTGGTCTAATTCTGCACTATGTGAATTCAACAGAAACTTCAGTAAGCAACATTCACCAAAGTGAATTTCCCTGCTAACTGGAATATATGGCTCCAAGATTTATAACGTAAACATAATGTACTATTATTCATAAATACTTAATTTAAATTAACAATAGATTTTATATACCATTCCTATTAACAATATGATTCATCAGTCTTCAATAGACTTTCCATTGCAAAAAACCCCAGACGTATGCTCACATTTTCTCTTTTATTACCCAACCCTTCACCTGTGAACAATGAACAGAAGTTGATCACAGCACCATTTTATTACATTTTCCTATAAGAAATATCTTGTTGCCATAAAATTTTAATAATTATTTCCACGGAGCAATTTTAATACAGATTCCTGTTTTGAGACTTGACACAAAGCCTAAACTCACAGAACACTTCTTGGCAAACTGAAAGTTTCTACAGCAGCACGCAAAAATTTGCAAAGACAACATTGTCCCTCTATGCAAAGGATAAAGGACATTATAGTTACTGAGGCTATCTCATCTTAATCTAATTGCTCTTTATCATCCCTGAGTACTAAAACAGACTTCCATTTAGAAGCTATTTGTTGTTAGGGTACTTTAAACAAAACACGAACAACTGTTGCTGGAAAATTCTTCAGAAGGATTACCAGGATCTAGTTCAAAAACCATATACGCAAGCAACTCTCCATTTCACAACCATCCAAAATCCGTGTGTGAAACTTTGGAATTTACAAATGATGGTTATTTCACTATAACACAGGTGAGACCATAACTACAAAATCCCTCGACAATCTCAGTGACCTCAGAGGTTCTTTTACTTTTGGGTGTCTTCCTCAAGACACAAGTTTGTCAAAATTTTTTATTACCTTAACTTCTTAATTTCTTCATTTCTCTTATCTGTAGTGATTACTGTGGTTGGAAAATTTGCAAGAAGTGAATTTTTAAGTGGATGAATTGCCTGGCACTATGTATGAATCAGATGCAAGGCCCATGACAGAATGCAAATATTCAGTGTAATTCAACTGTAGTTATAAAAGAATTATTCTTGGGTTTTCTACTGCTAACTTTTTCATTGATACATGTCTTTTGAAGTTAGAACAAAAGAGATAGCAGTCTGAAAGCCAGCAGACTCATTAAGTAGTCAAGATTAATTAGATATTAGTCAAGATAATTAGAATAGGATCATTATGGGCCTGCAGAGAAGTGGGGGGTTTATCAAGACAGAATAATGGCTTCTACAAAGCATTAGGCATCCCACTGCTGGGTTATGAAGTGGGTGATGTGGGTGGTAGATTGACAGAGCCAGAGGTTAAGATATGGCAGCTGAAAGTAGTCATTGTAAGTATAAGAACACTTAAAAGTAACCACCACTAATTCTTGGCATAAAATCTGTTGGCTGTCATATAGTACTAGTTTTTAGGGTAACCTATAATCATCCTTAAATTAACTAATGAATGCACAATAATGAAAATTATGCTAAAATTTGGACTTAGTTCCATGTATGAATTTTGACAAATTCATCTCTAATTCCAGTTAAGACTTGTATTGAGTTGGAGCTGGTGATAAGTTCTTGTTAGATATTTAGATGGGTCTTTATAAGTACTTCCACCAGGGTAAGCACAACTAGCGGCTGTTGTTAACCCTGACTTAAAATACAAATAAATAAATTATGGCTACATTAGTATTGCATTCAAATAAAATGTTCCAGAAGGAAAACTAATTATATATATATTTTTAAGATAAGCTGTAAACTGCCTCCATTCCATTTTTTCTCAGTTCTGAATGTTGCTGTTCTTATATAAATAATTTAATATTCTTGATTTTACAAGATGTTTTTAGTAACTAAACTTTTACTAGGTGCCCATGCTAATAAAGTTAATGACAGATCAAATCTGAGAAGATACACAGTCATAGAAATATTGTACCCTTTTAGCAAAAACCAGCTCTATATTTTTTTCAAAATGCTGTCAAAATCCAAATTTTGAAGAATTTCTATGCAGTGTTTGTATATATAAATGACTTCAGCTTGATTTTAAAATTTATGTGACTCAAAACAGCTTGAAGGAAGCCAGTTTTCCTCTTTCTGTGGAAGTGCAGAAAGGACAGGAGAAGAGGGGAGGGGATAGCAGAAGAGGGAGGCAGAGGAGATAGGAGGAGAGAGAAGACGAGGGGAAGGGGGGAAGAGCACTAATATTTGCTTTTAAACAAAGGTATCTTAAAAACTAGATAATTTAAATATTTTCTTTCAGTAAAACAGAAGTAATAAGTTTTGATGTTAATGTCTGAAAATTTATAGCATAATCTGGGAAACAGTCATATTAGTGTGGATATTAGAAAATTCTTTTCCTAAAAATATCAACATGGAAATTTTAACATGACTTTTAGTATGATATATTTGCAATGTCATATACCTTCTCCCCTCATTGAAATTATTAAAAATTGACTCACTTCTGTGAAGTTTCTCTTGTGAGTGACCTTTTCCATAATCTTTTCATCTATTTCTACCTCAAAGACATTTTGCTACAGTATTTTACAGAGATTAAAAAATCAAATTACTTCCCCCTCCCAAAAAAACAACGCCAACCATTTCCACCATGCAGCATTTTATTTTTAGGGATTCATATGAATAGCCTGATTTGCACAAGTGCTGCACACTCAGCATTATCTATCTGTGGGAATTGGATGCTTGATGCTTTTTAGAAATCACAAGAGGATCCATTGAAAATAATACTTAAGAGGAAAAAAACACAGGATATTTCTATATGAATATCATGCCCTTGTGATGAGCTTATCTGCAAGTTTTCAAGCTTATCTGCTGTGCTACATAACACTTTCCTCCATTTGCCATGCAGAAAAGATTCAATTAAGGGCACATGAATTAGTTTAAATAGTGATAATTTGAACATCTGAATCTAAAAGGAAAGAATGTTCTTTTCCTTTAGAAAGCGTTAGTTGAAATAGTGTTGTATTATGCTACTGTTTGAAACTGAAGACTATGTCAAAACAGCATAAATTTGAAATATAACCTAAACCCTCCACATTTTGATATTCAGAACAAACTGTTTTCTTAATAAAATAAAACTCTCCAATGTCAGAAGAAGAGATTGCTCTATCTTTTGGGTATTCCCTTCCTAGAGCATCCTTTACTGGTAGATGGAATGAGTATCTTGACTTTGTGAAATGACACTGCTGCTGAAGTACCGTGCAGTTCAACATCTAACCATGGCTGGATGGAAAAGGTTCACACTTAAAAGACACCTGGATATAAAACCTTTGTGGAGAGCCCATGACAATGCTGCGTAGAGAGACACATGGGATGACTGAGGACAGTGTGAGACCCAAGAGTCTCATATAAGTTTGTTTCCTGGAACTGGGCTCTTTCGGTACAGATATGTGAAGGATGTTGAGAAACAGTTATATAGATCCTGGAGTAGCAGTTGAAATTCTTTATCATAGAGCCAGATTAAAAAAACAAAGATCAGGGACTAAGTTATGACCCAGTGTTCACCAACATGAATTCAGAAGTAGTCCAGGACAGTCAATGAATTTCTATCAGATTTATAGCAGTATAAGAGAAAAAACTTCGTTCAAGGTCTTTCAGTGCACTGCGGTGACAGAATGTAAAGTTCAGCTGCTTTCTGCAAGGATTAATTTTCTTTGAGACTGTCCCTTCATTCGATGGCATTTGCATTGCTGATTCCTACCCTGCTCCTCAGAGGACATGAAAACATGTAGCTGCTCATCTCCTTGTTCAGTTTTTATAGATTACTTTGATGTTCAAAATAAATCTCATTATGCTGCAGATCAAAGAGGGCAATTCTTTTCACCAAAGCAGTACAATAAACCAATTAACATTTTTTTAAATTTTTTTTTTAACAATTTAATGCAGAGAATGTCACCATAAAATATCTGTTGTGAATGGGTAGGTCAGCAGGTTTTCTCCTTTCTTATATTAAACTGACCTAAAATAGGTTTTAAATACAACATCATAGTTAACAATTGTACAATGTTAATATTGTTTTGTACATTGTTAACAATGTTTTGAATGTTTTGAAAGTAAGCATATTGGAGTTTGAAAATTTTATTTGAGTATGGGTTTTAAAATTTTAACAAATTAACTTAGATTCAGTAGTCATTCTGTGTATTGTGACTGAACTTGGTTTCAATTATGATTAATATTGATTGAGCATTGATGTTAAATTTCTGGTGCAGGTGATGGAGGATCCAATGAAAAAAGGTGAGCTGTTGGACCCTATACTAACTAACAAGGAAGGTCTGGTTGGAGATGTGAAGGTTGGGAGAGCTTTGGCTACAGCAAACACAGCTCCTGGATTTCAGAATCCTGTAAGGAGAGAGCAGGACAACAATATTGTAACCTTGGACTTCAGGAGAACTATATTCAGCTTCTTCAGGCACCTTCTTGAAAGAATCCCACGGGAACCTGCTCTAGAGGGAAGAGGTATCCAAGTGAGCTGGTTGATATTCAAGGGTCACTTCCTCCAGGACCAAGAACAGTGAATCCCAACAGGAAAGAAATTGAACAAAAGGGACAGGAATGAAATCTGCACAGGTGAACAAGGAACTCCAGTCAAATCCCAAGCATAAACAGGAGATACACATGAGGTGGGCTGAGACCTGTCTGAAGGGCAAAGCTCAGAGGGATGTGAGCTCAGAATAGCACAGGATGTAGCTGCAGGTCTGCAAGTAACAGTGATCCCAAGGTTTAATACTTTAAATTATTCATCAATGATGTGGATTAAGAGGCAAACCCCTCTTCAGTTGCTGTGTTTTAAGCAAACTTTGCTGATAACAAAAAGTTGGAAGAAGTGGCTAATACACCAAAATGCTGTGCAGCCCTTCAGAAGGACCTCAGAGATGGCCAGGAAAGAACTGTCTGAAATTCAACAAAGGCAAATGCAAGGTCCTGCACCTGGGGAAGAACAACCCCATGAACCAGCACAGGCTGGGATGTGATCTGCTTGAAAGCAGCTTTAGAGACAAGGATCTGAGGCTTCTGGTGGACAACAAGTTGTCCATGACCAGTAGTGAGATCTTACTTGTGGCAGGAAGGCCAGTGGTGTCCTGGGCTGCAGTAGGAAGAGCATTGCCAGCAGGTCAAGGGAGGTGACCCTGCCCCTCTGCTCAGCCCTGGTGAGGCCACAGCTGGAATGTTGTGTCCAGTCCTGCATTTCTTATTACAAGAGAGACATGGAGCTGCTGTAGTTACTCCAGTGGAGGCCAACAAAGACAATTAAGATATGTGCAGTGGATTGCATGTGAACAATCCATGTACAAATAATTACTGACAGAATTTATATGGTGATTCATCTCTCTATAAAAATTCCATTTTAACCCACAGCAACCTATTTGCAGTCAGTTTTTCAACAGAATGAGGAGTAACGCAATATATTTATTAGTAGTAAGTTCTCTGTACTGGCCTAAAACATGAATAGAATTATTAGACCTACTTAATGAAGCTGTATGCAGAAGGAAAAATCCAGTTTTAGAATTTTCTCAGACATTAGAATATGCAAAATAGAAAAATTCTGCAAAATAAAATTCAAAAATATGTGATTTCAGATTCATCTCAAGTAAAAAAATAATTTTGAAATTGTAAAGTAAAATTTTTAAATATATTTTGGCATATACTGTATTCTGATATTAACATTGATGCATCAAGATTTTGCAGTACAGATAGACTCTGGCAGTTGTTTTTTTAGTGGGTGGCTGTTTGTCTATTTCTTCCCAATAATTTAGAGAAATTATATTTGTCGATGTTACCTAGAGCATGAAATACACAGGATCTAATCTATTTTCATTTTAAAAATATATGCTTAGAGCAAATTAAAAAAACGTATTTAATTCATAAAATATATGTAAGCCATCCTTTGTTGTTACAGGTCTGGTTGTAAGGGTATCTTTCGTCAGTATATACGTGTTAACAGAACAAACGACCAACAAAGGTTTTGAAGCCTTGTTGTGTACTTACATTAAAACATAGTGCTATATTGCACTTCCTGTCATCAAGAATTTGCATTTTTTGTTTCCATTTTTCTATTATGTGCCATTTTGGGATTCTTTGATACATTAAATCTAGAACAGACCCTTCCAAACCAAATGTACAGCCCCTTTTCTGTGACGATCTAATCTTGACTAGATCGTTCACCTAAGCAAGACAAAATGAAAAATAAGCCCATGTTGCTTGGGATTTGTTTCACAATATAGTATTTTTTAAAAGAGAATATAAAATAATTGTTTTTAGAGAGGATGACTTAAAAATATAATGATATGTACAGTTTTCATTTTGAAAAGAATCTGATGGCTAGATAGATATCTGGGTTATGCAGAACATATTATAAATATATAAATAAGCTCAATTTGATTCTAACATATTTGAAATAAAGCTAAGTTTTATTGACTCACATATTTAGAAATCTAATCTAATCTGGAAAATCCTGTAACAGCTTGCTGAGATGCACTTTTGAAGTCATCAGTATAACATCTTTAAAGGCATTTTTCTTTTAATATACTCTCCCTTAATAGCTCTTTTTTATCAATTTTCTGTTGTCAACCTGCTGCGCACGCATTACCCTTGATCACATCATCTTCCTTGAATTTCAAAATAATTAATTGAAATATTTGTAATGATTACTTGCCTTTATACTGACAAATTCTGAAGTTTTTCATATCTCTGTGTTTGAAAAATCTAGTTTCACAACTGAAAAATATTTTCAGCCTAACTTCAGATGGTATATATTGTGCAGAGATTTTAAAGGAATTCCTGCCAAATTCTCCATCCAGTTTTATTTCTCGTATGTCCATTTTTTTGATCTTTTGTTTTGTTCTTTAAAAGCACTGCAATGCCTTAAACTTTGCCCAAAACAAAAGGCAAGAAAAGTTGGTACACACTTTTAATGGGTTCTCATTTTCACAGCAGCTTCTATCCTCTGTGGTGGAAGACTCCGGTGTGACGTTTGTTCTTCCAGCTGCATTGTCAGATTTCTACATTCTGGCCTTTACTTTTTACCTGATTATTTTCCTAAACAGAAAAGGAGACTTCGCTGGCTGAAAATGGTAGACCCAAACTTTGTATGGGACTTGTTCCTCCTCTGATGAGTGATCAGACATCTCTGACCAAGACAGATGAGAGATACTAGAAATTGGTGGGTTAATTCCACCCTTTACTGTAATAGTTTTTTAGGAGCTACATGCTAATTTTAAATTTTGAACAATTTTTTAGCTGCTTTAACTCTTACTTCAACTAGCAAAATGAACCATAAATACAGAAATCTCTAAATATAATCAAATCCACTCATTTCACTGACATGATTTACCTTTCCATCCTCCTTCATACCTTCAAAAATTAATTTGTACTGAGAAAAACCACCTGTATTATGGCTGGAACACTAAACAGATTTGAAGAAGCATTTTCATTAATAATCACTTTAGCACTTTAATAACCAAACAGAATTCAGATATAGAAAAATCTCATGAGTTTAAAGTTGGGAAACAGCTAACAATACATTAAAACTGGATCCAAGTTCAGGAGTAAATTTGAGAGTGTGACTGCTGACAGTGACTGAAAACTAAATGCTCTGCAGTTGTCAGCAAAAAATGTTTCATGGCCTTTTAAAAGTTTGAAGAGAAAAGGGTTTTTTTAAATTTTTGTCAAATTAAAAAGCCATAGTTATTTCAGAAGAGTGAATACACATTTTATATTTCAGTCTAGACGTTTAAATATGGTTTTAACTTTTTGATTAATTTTATAGAGAGACTTTTTTTTTTCCCCCAGGTTGCCGATTTGGCCTACTTTAACCTTCTATAAGAAAAATATACCCTTAAATTGCCTGTTACTCCCCAATGAATATGGGGTGAGTCCTGTAGGGTAATCCCAAACACGCTACCTGAGACAAATTTGAGGTGTATTTCCATTCAGTTCAGACATCAGGACATATTCCTACTCTGACAGGGTTTTTGAACCACTTCAGTGGAAGCTCAGAAACTCTTAGAGGCCGACTACACCATTTTCCAAAAGGTGGAAATGATGCATAACGTACAAGGTCAGAAATTTTGTTTTCCTTTTGTTCTCCAGCCCTGTTGTTAGAAATTAATCTAATTATCTTTCTGTCAATAACTGATAGTGTATGAGCAATGCTTTTGTTTGGTATCAAGAACTGGTTTAGATATTAATATCATCCTCAGTTTTATTTTACAATAGCTGTTATTAAAAAAGCTATGCAATTAGACACTGATTACTTTTAACAGGCTTACATACTTCAATTTTTTGTTGTTGCACTCCTTCTACTTTTAGTAATTTTGAACAGGTTGTTAAAATATTTTACAACTTCCTTCATTTCTATGCAGACTTAACGTATTACACATCATTTCAAAAACAGCAATAAACTTTATCAGACACTGTAAGTGTGTGGGACATATCTGAAATGAAAGAGCCCAATCCATTTTTTTATTCCTGCTATTGCAAAAAGAGGTGAAAGAAAATGTGTTATTTGGACTGCTTTGGAGATACATATCTGCTAGGTATTTCTTCACAATTTAAGGCTTTTGATAGTGCTTTTTTTTCTCCCCCAGCAACCTTCACTTTAAGGTAGAGATGAATGAGTGAAGTGGGAAATTTGGCCAAATTTCCCCTGTCACCTTGCTTTTGACATGGCTGAACTGTATTCCTCTTGAGATTTCCAGACCATGGGAACTCACAGACCTCAAGAGTGCTTGTTCTGCAGCTCTGTTCAATCCTTTGGCATCCTTCTGTGCCTCTACAGAATCTGTAAGAATATGGAAGGACAAAAATACTTGAGGTGGATTTCCCTGAAATGTTGCCCTTTTTTTTTTTTTTTTTCAAACAGAACATACCAAAAAAACACCAGCAGCAGTTGGAATCCCTGAAGATATGCTTTCTTAGAATTAGAACAAGTTTCCTTCTGAGTCAGAGAAAACAAACTGCTGAGTAAGTCTAACTCTTATATATTTTATTCTATTACATTTAAAGATTTTTAAAGATATCTATCCACTTCCATTAATCTAGCTTTGGCCTCAAATGAATGGCAAAAACTATTTCAGTATTTCCATAGGAACACACAACTCTTTTCATCTACCATTTAGGCTTCTACCTCTATCAGGGAACACTAACTGGGTTTTGTCAGAGGAAGATAATTTCTCTCTTTAATGCTTCCATTGACTCTCTATTTATTTACAGTTCATATCCTACAGAAAACTAGAAATACAAGACCAAGGCTTAGAGCTGATCAAAATTAGTTGAAACAGCTTCCTAAAAGTTCTGTGAGATAAGAGTTTTTTGTGTATGTGTTTTTAACAATATGAAAACAAACTCCTACTCCATTCAGTACAATTAGTTATTTTCTCTTACTTTTATGAATCCAAATTTTGGAACAGCTGTTACTATGGGCATGGAGATGCCTTGCCAAAATAAATGTTAGAAACAGATTAATAATTCTGTTAAAGGCTTGTGATTCAATTCATAGATGTGCTATATCCCATAAGAAATTCCTTGGAGTTCTCATGCTTTGGTTTTCTGTCACCATAGCAACAGCTTGATCACACTGGACACAGAGACACAATACTACAGCAAGCTCCACATACACTCTTAACTTTTGCTCCTGAAGATGAGCCAAGCCATTCATATGTTTGTTAGACACAGCTAAGTGGAAATGAAAGACTCTGGATAATTTGTATATTCCATATAGATTAACTGAATAGATTATTTTCTTCATTATGTCATAGGAAAAAGAAACCAGTGTTATACTGGCAACCTGCTGATTAAGCAAAGGAACATGGCCAGAACATCACAAGCTATTTACAAAGGCAGTAATTAAAATTAATGAAATGTTGAACGGACATGACAGAGTAAAGCAATCAGAATGGAGATTTCACTTCTTTTGACACTCTTTGGTAAAATGGGATTGAAAGAAAACCCATTCCCATTAGACCTGAGAACAGTGATTATTTTGAAGTGGATTCAGGTTTAATTCCTGTTTGTTTAATTTCATAATGCTACAGTTTTTGCCTCCTTCAAGTTCTAAGTGAAAGTAGATGAGATGTCAGCAATATCAATCCGTCTGTTTCTGAAAGCACTGAAAAAATGCACCTACTAGGTTGACTTTGGAAAATAACCGAAGTAGCTTTCATTATCTTCTAGTCCTTTATGAAGTTAGTTTTCTAACATATGCAGAACTGCATGTGGATTTCTGCAGAAAATTGTCTTTAAGAGGTGTTACCATTTCCCACGTAGCACCAAGACATTCAAGGACAGACGCAACAATAAATTATGAAAAAAAATATAAATGGATTGATAACAAAAAACAAATTCACCTCAACCATCTACAAGTATTCTTTGCAATAACATAAATTTTGCTTACAATCAGTTATTTTCATTGTATGGTGTACAATTTAAAAGCAAGTCTGCAATAAAAATCTGGACCTAAGAACAAAGGAATACTTTTGTATCTTGTTTTAATTAAAGAAACTGATGTCACTTCATATTCCTACTTTTCTGACACATTTTATAGAAAAAAGAGTCGGGAAATTGACAATAATTTTTTGTGTCCAAGTTCTTGCTGGTCTGGTGCTGAGTAGTCACTGAAGTCAAAAGGAGCCAAAGGTAATCATCATTTTATAAGATCTACTTTTTATCTTCTTCTCAGTTATGCACAGCAGAAATTTTCTTTCTTCTGTCTATCTTCCTGAATAGCTGCCACAACAGGATTAGGTGCATCTTAGGTTTACATGCCTAATAAATAATCAGCGACTGCTGAGTTGAGGTTACAGTGATACATACACAAAGTTTATGTCTTTTCTCCTTGCATTTGATCTTTATAATGGAAGCGGCCTAATATTATACAATTAATCTTATGCAACATACTCAGCACACAGAAGGTTTAGTTTTAATTTACTGGGTTATAACTAGCTGTAGTCTCTCTGCTATGTGTGGTATTTTGCAGCCATAAATTATTTGATAGCAATTATCCTTAATGTTTTCTGTGACCTGAATTCAGAGCAACTGCAAAACTGAGAAGAAAGGTACCTGAATTGTTTAGTGCTACGTGGGTCTTTTCTCATAGAAAAATTACATTTTTGCATTTTGATTAAATAATCTCAACAACAAAAAATGTATTTCAGGTATGAAAATGGTTTGACTGAAGTACATAAAAGCTGCATATTTTTCCTCCCTAGGCTGTCCATATGCCCTGGTCAAATTTATTTAAATGGACTGGAAGATTAGGATTGATACCGTTATTATTATGATTACTAATAGTGATGCTGTTGTTATAAATTTTAGGCTTGCATGATGCCAGATAAGACAGCAATAGTGAAAACTGAACCAGGCAATAACTTCTCTTTTGAAAACAGGATACCTGGCATCAAAATATATTAGGAGTTTTGGGAAAAGGAAGTACTCATGTTTTGGATATAATCTGCTTTTCATAGTTTTTACCACTTTTGATGCATCTCTGAAACATGACAAAAATTCTGGATTATCTGGTTTGGGAAATGAATTTTTGGGAACATGACTATCACAAATGAATCCCAGATAAACTTTTATCATAATCTTTGTATCTTTTGGGCTGAGTGGCCATGTTTCAGCTTTAAAATGTCTCAAACATCCAAACTAGGACCTGGCCAGAACATACAACAGCTCTTTCCTGACCGGTAGGCCTGGGCTCCACCATGCAGCAGATGGAGCATAGAACATACTGGGGTGTCATTTTGTCAGGGAATTAGGATAGCTCAAAGGCACATATATGGTTCCTAAAGAGTGGAAGAACTCTCAAATTCTGTTGCATACACACAGTCTGAAGTAACTCTTTGGGCATTAAATATACACTACTTGAGCATGCATAACTACAAAAAAATAGTGTCTTAATAATTGGGATGTTTCTATGCTGAGAGAGTCCAGATAAGTGTTACTTGAGAAATCTGGATACAAACCTGAAACAGTCATTGTCAAATTTGCATGCTGCAATCCATATTATGGTCTGCCATTCCAGAAGCAATTATGGATCATTAGTTTTAATAAGGAAAAATTAGTTGGCACTGCGCACAAATGCAATCACCTACACAAATGGCTTTGGGGAGCTGGAAAGTGTTCTTTTTTTCCATCTGTGTTTAGAGTGAAAGCCTGGTCCTCCCTGAAATTAATTGTAGTATGCAATTTTCTTCACTGGGGCAAGGATTTCACGCTTGACTTCCTATACTTTGCATTTCCACTATTTTCTGTTGCCTTGCAGGTATGCATGTGCTTGCCCCATGATTTTTCAGTCTTCAATTTGCATATGCTGCTTTAGGTGTACTGCAATAACTCACATCATTCATAGCAACACCTTTAGGGTATACCTTGGAACACACTTGGCAGCAATGTTGATAATACATATTTATTACTAAGTATTTACTAAACAAAAAATGCCATCATTAGATATTCAGGGCATATTTAACATAAACATACCAAGGCATAAACCTTTCCTATAGAGAGAAGGCTTAAACATAATTAGAGAACACTAAGAATGAAAACTGTGGCTAAAGCTGTGAATGTAGAGAAGGATTTCTGCCCACAAAAATCATGGATGACAGCAGAGAATAAAGAATAAAGGTAATTTGCCACTTAGGCTTCTTGTCAAGATTTATTTATTTATTTTTAAAGCATTCAAAACCATGATATAATTATTTTTTAATTAAAATGGATCTTAAAGTTATTAAAATGGATTTTAAATGGATTTTAAAGTGGCTGCAAAATATTTTTCAGAAAATGTGTTATACTTCAAATTTAAGTAATACAAAGGAGAAAAAGATTGTGTGCCATAACACATCAACATGTAGCAAACTGAAAAAATTCAGTGTTACAAAATTTGCAA
Source organism: Mixornis gularis (assembly GCA_003546035.1). NCBI lineage: Eukaryota > Metazoa > Chordata > Aves > Passeriformes > Timaliidae > Mixornis > Mixornis gularis. The sequence goes on from QVAJ01000317.1 coordinate 470,993, forward strand.
CTTTGTGCCTAATTTTTTGACCTAATTCAGGACTAATTTTTTTGACCTTTTGAGTGAGAAACTTACGCAAGTAATCAAACCAGGTGGAAAAACTCAGGGCAATGAATGCTAAAGTAGAATTCGAAGTCTGAATATGAGATAAGTGGACATAAGGGCACTTCCTCTAATAAGGAATAAAAAAAAATATGTACTGAAAGCAGATTACACGTGGTCTAATGAGCTCAAGAACTGGAGCCAAGACTCCAAATCATGCTGCTGAGTAGTATCATAACATTTTCTCACCTTTGTTTCCCTACTTACATAAAAGAAAAAACTGTGCTAAAAAAAAGGCGTGCTACAATTAACATTAAAACTGATTTTATTTATATAATAGTTCCCCTTGTTATATAAATAAAATCCCCCTCTAGTGTACCTAAGGAATATTAAGCACAGTCAGACTAAAAGAGAAATAAAAAAGCCCATTTTCATAATCACTGAAGGTCAGTAAACTACAAAAATTGATCAGTTAACTTCAAAACCTGAACCTGAGGAGTTACATTTTACCTAGGGCATATCAACATCTACTAAGACACAAAA
>QVAJ01000317.1:471712-490370 GCA_003546035.1 Mixornis gularis
AAACCAAACCAAACCAAACCAAACCAACACAAAACCCCCCCAAAAAAACCAAACCAAAAAAACCCCAAACACCCACCACCACCACAAGAACAAACAAACAAACAAAACCCAAGAAAAAACCCAGCCAACCAATAAACCAAGGGGAAAAAAAAATAAAAATGGGCATACTTTTAAGATTTCTAATACCTCCCATACAGGTCAGGTTGGATAGTATATGAAAGTCACCTGTAAATATAGAGAAATCTACTTTTCTTGGTGTCTATTAGCACTTTTGATTCTAATCCAAGCCAAAGTTTCCAGGGCAGAAGCGGAACTAAAAAAATAAATACAAAAACTATATAATAAACAAAAAACCTGGTATATATAACTAACATATTTTTGATGTTTATCCCAAGGCATTTGGTGGAGAAATCAGAATCTGTATCCATTTCCAATGTGAATGAAATCTCAGCCCTGGACTTTGGAAATACCATCCCATAGTTACATTTAAGCTATTCTAGGCAGTTATTTTTATTAAAAGCCTCCAATAATGCAGATTTTTAGCTTCTTCCCTCTTATTTCTTACTCTATGCAGAGTAAGCAAGAAAAATTTTATTTACTTTTACAGCATCCTTTTAACTTTTTAACCCTTCTGCTGTATCTTACTTCAGTACTTTTTTTTCCTTTTTTCTTATCCACTTTGATCACTCTTTCTTCCTATGTCTTTGTGCGTGATTCCTTTTGTAATGAGAAGGAAAAGATCTGGTTGGTGCAATCTTTTATTTTTTTTCATAGACCCGAACTGACTTAGTATTTTAGCTAAGCTGTTTAACAGTGTTGAATGACATTAGCTATAGACCAGCAGGAGTACATGTGTTTCATGTGCAATATTGGTGTACACAGTCTGAGTGAGTTGGCTTTATTTCCTTTTCTATTTTTTGTTGCCTAAGTGTGATCTCATTGACCCATGTTTAGTGCTTGATAAGTATAGTAGTTAGAAAAATTTTCCATATAATTGCTTCCTTGCCAGTTGTTTCCACCTTAGACTGTGAAGTAAATTATATTGAGTGAAACTAGAACTGTAGCTCTTCTTAAACTGATCCTTGTTTCTTCAGATAATTTGGCAAGGTTATTTTGAGTTCCAAATCACATTCTAATGTACTTTCAAACATTCACAGCTTCATATCCTCTGGAAATTTAATAAATGTACACTCAGATCTCATTCCAGTCATTAATGAAAATATTGAGGAGTTGTGGACCTGGGATATCTTGAAGACTGTGCCATTCAAAATCAAGATTTGAAGTCTGTTGGCATCTATCCTGTTTCCTTAGTGAGTTTCAGCTCCCGTTTCAAGTCATTCGACACAATGAGATTTTAGAGTGTGATAGGGCTGTATACAGTACATCTGCACTTGTCTATGAGAGGGACCAATATAGTTTTTAATTGTGCCTCAACATACGTTCTACATGAGGTGGAAAATTACTTGTACTTGTGCCTGGAGCCCTGTCCCCAGGGAGGCCTCGTCTGCAGCCGAGCAGGGCAGAGAAACCTGCTGCCATCGGGCTGCAAGTGATCCCCCCTTGGCGATGGGGCAGATGCCCGGATGCCCGGGAAAAAATGCCCAGGAAATCGAGCTATGGGAGGAGCTTTAGCACATAAACGCAGTGGACGGCGACACAACCAGGGGAGATTTACTCTGGGTTTTCCTGGAGGTAGTGGGGCTCGCTCGGGGGGTCAGATTGCCCTCCTTTCTCCTCTCGCCTTTTTCTCCCTGCGGCCCTGCTTCTTCCCTGGCTGTCTTCCCTGTCCTCAGCAGTCCGTCCATCCCACTTCGCCGCCATCCCGAGGCAGCCGGGCGCCCGGCACGGCACGCCGGGGCTCCGCCGTGTCCCCAGGAGCCGCCGCCCGGTGCCGCCGCGCCCCGGGGCCCTGCGATCCGCGGCTGCTGCAGGAGTGTGCCCGTGGCCACGGCAGCCTGTTCTCGGCCCACACAAGGGACACGTAGCCGCTGCTGCTTGGAAATCGCGCCCAGCCCGCCCCGGAGCCACGGAGCCTCATCACAGCCTGCGGCACACACGGTCCGTCTGCCGAGCTGATGCCGGCAGCGCGCCCGCGGTACAGCGGTAGCGAGCTGTCCGTCTTCTGTTTGTCTCTCTCCTCTCTTTTCCCCTCTTTGCTCCCTTTTCTATCCCCCATTCGGTGGGAATACTTACCTTTCTTTATCAGTAAAAAATTCTCAGATATAATATTGCCCCGTTTGCGCTTTATTTTCGTCCGAGAAATCTATCAAAAATAATTCTCCCTGACTCCCCTTTTACAGCGGGACGGGGCAGCCTATTAATGTCTTGACAGCTCCATCGACAAATTTTAGCTCTTTACAACACTGCTGTTTAAATCATCAGTTGCAAAGTAAGCAAAAAACTCCATCAAGTGTTCAGAGCTTAACTGTTTCTCTCTTTCCTGCTGAGGCCAATCCTGTACATGATACATTGATTAGTCCTCATATAGAAAGTATGGGGTAAGTCTTTCACATTTCCCTATCGTTTAGCTGTATACAAACTAATAATTATGTTTTACATTAAGCCTAAATCAGGATAATCAGGATTGCATTTGCTGGGTCCAGGCTTATGACTGAAGTACAGAATTACTAGTGATTCCATTACATGATGGAGCATATTCTAAATTGTCTCATGAAATACAAAAAGAAAGAAAGGAAGAAAAAAAAAAAAAAAAAAGAGTGAATTCTAGATTCCAGACTAAATGGAGAAAATAAGAACATTAGCCGATCTTGAACTTCAGTGAGTTTCCAGCAACCTTCTGTGAAATAAGCCCAAGACAACTGAACAAATAATGCTGTTCAAGACCACTGGAAGCACAAAACACAGAGTACTTTTAAGTCTCAAACTATTACTTTTCTGAGATAATGAACTTCTGATAATACAAACAATTTTAGATGGCAAATAATCCCTTTCACGTTAATGATGTTTCAAGAAATCAAATAATGTAAACATAAAACAGTCAGCAAGCTTAATCTGCAGGATGCCAGGTGTGAATTATAGGCAAAATTGCAGGATGCACAATACACGTGGGCTTGGGGAAGTGTATTAAGTCACAAGGATTTCAAGATTTTAGAAAATAGATCTGTGGGCTACTGCCATTTACATCCTACTCAGCCTGGGAATTAGATCTTGATGATGTATGGTAGCTATTAAATTGTGGAAAGTAGGGTTATGCTCTGATCCCTACAGAGCCACTAATTGAGTTGTTCCTATATTAATGGATAAATGTTGCATATAGCTATGGAGACTAGAGATCTACAGTTCTGTGTATGATGGCATAAGCACAGACTCAGAGCAAATTTAGCATTCATTCAGTCTCCTATGGTCCCCATCCTCCACTAAGACTTCATCTACTTTAGTAAATGATGACAAATGCTTGAAGCCAAGATATGTGAAGAATGAAATTATTTTTTCAAAGTTAATTCCTCCAAAGAATCATCACCCTAAAGTTTACTGTCAGAAGCAGCTGGATTGAATTTTACTACATACTGAGGAAGTAGGAGAGATGTATGTGAGAGAGATATGGGATATATTTGCAAAGAGGTTTTTCTTATTTTTTGGTTTGACAATTTTGGAGCAGACAGGTTTTTTTGTTTTTATAAGTAGGACTGTGAATATAGTAACTTTAATTGTCTTTGCTGCCGTTATCACATTGTTTTTACATATGCAGTTATTTTATCTTTATGTTTCAAGGATCAGGATTCAAATTCAATGTTACAGAATTATGAAAAATAATGTGTGGGGGGAAAAAAAAGCCAAACCAAAACCTCAAGAGTTCATCTAATTAAGCTTCCTGCTCAAATACACTTATTAGACACAAACACTCTGAACCCAATTCAAACTGAAAATTCTGGAACAGCAAAATCACTGAAGAAGTATAAAACTAAACCCAAAACATTCTGTTTCCTAGGAAATGTTTCAAAACAAAAAGAAAGGAGGCTTTCCTTTCACGCCAACAGCCAATACAGCAACCTTGTGCTGACAGACTTGTTGCATTTTCATGCAAACAACTAAATCAGGAAAATCAACTTTAAGACTCAAATATTGACAAATTATTCTGAGAATGATAAAAACCAAAGTTTTGTGTCATTTTTTATTGTTTTGTTTCCAGACATGATTAGAGTCTAGAGACTGCTAAGAAACAATGTCAAAACTTTTTTCAGATACTCTGTTACTCACTTTTGTTATTCAGCTAAATTGAACATCCCATCATATTCCTGCTTTCATTCTCTTCAGAAATGTAATGCTATGCTATCTACTCTGAAAAAAAAAATTCTATCTGTTGTTTTGTTCAGAATCCCCTGATGGAAATCCATGTTCTTCCAGTGGGAAAGGTTTGCTTTGGAATAAGGCATAACAATTAAATTCCAAATCTATCCCTTTATTTGCCAATCTTTGTGAAAGGCAAAACACTTAAAAGGCACAACTTGGCTTTTAGAGCAACTAATGAGTGTGCTAATAGAATTTACTCTTTCCTCCCTTCTGTATTTTTTCTGAAGAAAAGAAAGCTGATGTTTTGTATTGCTTCTTATTGCTTATATTTTGCAGATACCATTTTCCAAGGCAATTTTAAGTTACACCTATAGACCAACCATTAATTTAGTCCTGGAGTAATTCCACAGATGTAACTACCCCAATGCTACTTTTTTAGATCTGCTGATGAATAAATCTCTAAAGGGCCCTGAAAGTAAAAAGGCAGCTAATTCTAGAACATCTACAGCTTAGCACCTTTGACATGAGGAAAACACTGTTGGAGCCCCTGGATTTAACCAGTGACAAAATAGTTAGCTGTCACATTTCAAACTTTAGAAAAATCTGAAAATTTTGTGAACTTCCAATGACAGATAGAAAATACCACAGTTGTATACTCAGGATATTTCAGTTCTGACTCAGTCAAATGCACTAGAAAAATTAGAGGAAAACTACTGCTAAAAACTGCTTCTGGAGAAGAAGTAACAATGTTATATCCTTATTGCACATTTTCCAGTACAACCTTTTTTAGTCTTATGCGTTCGGACAATGACTCAGTGTCAGGCATCTGTGTGCAAAGAAGTTTAGATTTCCAGATAGCCAGAAACCCAGTGCTACTATTCCTGCACAATGACACATAAGTCTAGAACACATTAAAGTCCTGTGGATACAACACAAACACATTCCAGCTTATCTGGCAGGTAGAGCACATTACATCTGCCACCATTCTGACATGATGCAGATGTTTAGGCTGTGCTAGACAGATGCAGAGCAAGTTTATGAAGCAGACCAATCAGGTACAGGAAGTGAGAAAGGTTGCACAAATCTATTCTGCCTGTCCACTTTCCCCATTTGTAAATCAATTCTTTCAAAGCAATTGTCTCCCTGCTGTGCTCAGTTCTTCTCAAGAGGTGATGTGGTTCAGAATTAGCCTCTCTGTATAGAACTGAGAAACCAGGCTGATCATTCCATACAACAGAAGTCAAATCACTAAAAAGAATAAGCAATTCTAGGACTCAAATTCAATGGTTATTAAAGGCCTGTTTCTGTTAAAGATATGCTTTGAGAGTTCAAATTAAGTAATTTTAATTTTACCTCCCTAAGAGACAGAGTTTTTCTCAAATTCTCATTATTTTCAAAAAGAGGTGTTTATAACCTACCTGTCTAACCAGCCTGCTTCTTAGTATCTTGGGATTATCTGAATCTGAATCTATAGACAAGAATTTTTTTTTTCTCTTTCTTTGTACTTATTATCAAAATAGGATTGAGATTCCTATTCAATTTCTGGTCTCTGACAGAATTTGTCCAAAGAGTGCTAATCCATACAGACTATTGGAGCTGTGAGATAGAAATGGGTCTTCTTTTGGACTGCTAGATGTAGGATAAAGTGTGTCAAGGAAAATTGATAGTATTGTGGGCTTCATTAGGAGAAGCACTGCCAGCAGGTTGAGGTAAGTGATCCTTCTTCTGTGCTCAACACTGGTGGCTGTATCGAGTTTCACACCTGGAATACTGTGTCTAGTTCTGGTCTGCCAAGTACAAGGGAGACATGGAGCTACTGAAGAGAGTCCAGTTCAGGGCCACTAAATTGCTGAAGACACTGGGACATCTATCTCTTCCATGAGGAAAGGTTGAGGCAGATGTGGCGGTTTAGCCTGGAGAAGAGAAGGCTCAGGTTTGGGATCTTATTGATATGTACAATTATTACTTAAAGGGAGGATTCAAATAAGTGGGAACCAGGCTCTTTTCAATGGTGCCCAGTGACAGAAGAAGAGGTAATGCACTCTAGCTGGAACACTGGAGGCTTCTCTGAATATTGGGAAAAGGGTTTTTTACTGTGAAGATAACAGAGAACTGGCACAGGTCTCCCACAGATGATGTAAAGTCTCTGTCCTTGGAGATATTCAAAACCTATGTGAACGTGATCCTGAGCAACCTGGTTTAGGTGGCCCTGCTTGAGCATGGATTGTTGGGCCAGATGACCTCCAGAGGCCCCTTTCAACCTGAACCTTTCTTAGATTCTGTGACATGAGACTGTAAGGAAGTTGTCAATTCATATCAAACTTATACCACAATTTTAATATTCATATGAAGCTGAAAGGCTCAAACATTCCCCATGATTCAAACATAACTTTTGTATTGAACTTTCAGACAGACTTTCAGACTATCAGTCTTGGTCAGTGCTATTACTAAAGATATATTTTGATTTTTTTTACTTTTTACTATGTTAGATCAATGCAGAATTGCACATTCATTTAAACTGAAAAAAAAATCCAGCCAAAGCAAAAATTTCAGGATAGGTTCCAGCATACTGAGTTAAGATCTGCAGCATGGAATATCACCAATAAGCACATTGTCTGAAGTTACTCAGTAAATTGCAAATAATCTAGCCTTGCCAAATGTCTATACCAGATAATGGAGCTTTCAAATTCAGAGAGTAGGTACTTTCACCAGCACTCATTTGTGTTTGCAATATTTCTTTGATATTTTGGAGGTGAAACATCTGAGCTGAGGGAATTGTAAACTCCATATAGATGTTGGAAAACCTAGGAGATTTTTGATGTGATTTTTCAATCCCCTTTCCTAGGAGATCCCATTCTAAATCATGTTTCTTTGAGAATCCATGTGGAGAACCAGAGTTTCTCCTGTAGGTCCAGCATTCTGAACAACCAGTATTGTCTCATCTCCTTTATCTTCTGCAAATGTCTCTGCTTTACCTACTTTGCTTTCACCCATGGGATTTAGCTGGACACTGAAGATACATAGCACAGAATAAAGAAGCATTAGTTTAAGTTGCCAATTTAAAAGTATTCATAGATAAGCAGTCTTGAGACATTATCAAAAGTAATACAGTCAATGACATACTTTAAAAAGGGCCCTGAAAATGCTTCTATATTCAACTAGATAAGAGTGAAATAGTAATTGCAGGAATTTCACAGTGAATCTATTTCAGACAAGTGCTAGCCACAGGGAAAAATTATATGCTTATATAAGTCATGACAATTTCAAAAGGAAATGCTTTGTAAAGAGCAGAAAGCATCATGGGTAACAATTCAAATTATGATGCCAGTAATCCTAATTAAATTTAGCTGAATTTACCGTATGGGATAGTTGCTAAGGGGGAAAGAAAAGTTCATATATATTGCACTTCTCTCATAAAGTGTGCCATATTTATTCTTTCCTCTTTTCTTGGATTCATTATTAGAGATTTGGAAGTGTCTTCCATGCTAATGGGAAATCAAAACTGAGTAAAGCCATAGAATTACAGATTTTCAGACAAAATACCTAAATTAGCACAGAGTTTTTTCAGTTCCATAATCTCAGAAGTGAAGCCTCACAACTACTGTGTTAATTCAACACTTTTCTCTTTTCATAGGTGAACCCAGGGACAGAATTACTAGTCTGTCCTTAGCTATATAGGGGGGATAAGAAGAATGAAAAATATAACATGATTGGATCATGTGTTGATGAAAAAAAGCAAAAAAAAAAATATAATCCTTATGGATTAGGAGTTTTCATTTGTATTTCATCTCCTGGATGTATTAAATTAGGGACTCAGTATAGTATTTTCATGCACCTAGTATGGAACAAGTACATTAATAGGTAACATTAGGTACATTAATAGGCTGGGTTTGTTTTTTTGTTTTGTTTGTTTTCTTTTTTACATACTGTCCAAAAATCCCTTTTTTCATCTCTTCTAGGTAAAGCTGAAATAAAACAAACAAACAAACAAACAAAACCAACTGAAAACCCAGCCTGTGTAAAAGAAACAAACACCCCCCCCCCAACAAAATGAAACAAAACAAAAAACCTCCCAAGCCCTCCCCCCAAAAAAACCCCTAAGGATTCTAGAACAAGAAGGGACCAAGATTAATGAGTACAACATTAACCACAACACTCCAGAGTAAGATCACAATTCAAATTCTTATTCTACAACCTGAAAGGAAGGGATTTAATCTGTATTTTCTCCAGCAGTATGCTTAACACAAGGTTGGGGAAAGGTGTGCCATGGAAACTGTTTTACTTAAAGAGATTAAGCATTCACCAGGCCAAACTGTCTTTCACTCTAACTGCTAAAGACTGTCACCTCAGATTAAGGGTAACTAATTATTAGTCCCTCGTAAAAATTAGGTTATAGAGATGCTTAAACTTGTGGCCATGTGAGACAATTGATTCAAAATAGGCTGTTCTTTGTCAACCACTGAGAGAACCATTCTATGTTACATCTGAAGTCCCTTTCTGATTATTTTTTAGACCAGTTTTCTGCTTGCAAAATGTTTCAGATTCAAGGAATCAGCATTTTTCTATGGAGGAAAAGAAGAATGTCCTATGAAATATTTTCCAATTGCCTTTATTTTGATGTATTTCAAGTTGTTGAAAAGCAAAGTACATCTCTGGGAATTGCTTAAATGGAAGAAAAAAAATCTAGTGAAATTTATTATAAAGGATAGATATTAATTCATACTTATGGCCCAGCACTCTCCTCTGGGGAAATAAATTCTAATATTAACACAGTGGTGAGTGTATTGTTCAGCACATTTTTATTTGTTACTGACCAGATAATATCCAGGTACTATTTCATAGTGTCATTGGATCTAAATTATCAGGGACTCTATTGTAAATAATGGATGACATACAGAAAACCTGTTGTAATTTGCTGGAAAATGTCCACATTTTCTCCATTGGAAATGAGTTGTGTAAGGTGGCAATGAACTAGAAAATACAGATTGTAATTAAAGGAGACCTAATCAGCTGGAAAACTGAATGGATTCAATAGCAGAACCTTCCACAGTCTGTAGTCAAATGGGCCTCTGTCACTAAATCACTATATCACTTTCTGAGGTATGTTTCTTTGCATCCATCTCCCAGATGAATTCCTCTATTCGTATTTGTCTCCCCAGTCAGTCTTTTTTCAATGTAGAGTGGTACAACTATCCCACTTCGGCTAAAGAGAGCTCTGCACAGGTCTTGGCAACTCACAAAGGCACAAAGCAGTGGAGCACACACAGTAGAGTTGTGCATGAAACTGAAACCTTTTGCTCTGCAAAGGTGGAGTTTGACAGTACAGGTTTGCTGCTGAAATGTGTAACTTGTTTATAAAGGCTGGGCCACTTCACTCTCCTGCAATGGGAGCTCTGTTGTGAAGTCCTTGCTGTAGGAAAATGTTAACTTGCTCCTTAGGCTACTTTCCAGAAATGGCATAAGAAAGACCTATCTTGGACAACTCATGCTTTTATTAATGACATCTTGAAAAGGAATGGGAAGCTTGTAGAAAGGTCAGTGATGAAAGAAAAATGTGAAATATAATTACGACGGAAAAATTTCTCTTAACCAAATGTGACCATCCATCATCAGCTCTTACTTTTACACATTCATGCTGGTTTTTTGCACTCTCAGTACTACTTTACATATGTAAAATTTCTTCCAGGCACCATATGACTACAAAAAGAACGGTTTTTAATTTCTAAGATTATATAATGAAAAATTTATATTGGCTCAAGACCTTGCAGAACCCTGATCAGTCAGATTACGTATTGCAGGTGTTCTTGGTGAGCAATGTCTCTCCACTCATAAGTTATGAGTTAAAAGATTTAAAAGTAATGTTATTGAGGTAATACAATAAAACACCAACTCAGGAAAACTGAATAAATATCAGCAGGAGGTGCGATTACTGCAGCCAATGTAGTTTGCCAAATTTCCCAAACTTGGTCATTTAAGTGATCTAATTGTGAGGCTGATGGGGTGCTAGGTCCTGCATTTCTCCACAGTTTTTTGGTTGGTTTTGTTTTGTTTTTTTTTTCCTTCTTCACTGTGCAGTCAAGTGTTGTGGTGCACTTTAGCTCTACCAAAGTTCTGCATGCTTTTGTTCCTTGTTTTATAATGGTTTGTCCCTGTACCCCCATGTTCAAACCCCTTTGGTTTTTCCTTAGTTATGGGTCCTGTCCATCACTTTGCAACCCTGCCCAGAAGCCTGGAAAATTCTGGTGGGGCTGTGGGGTGATTTGGCAAGTTTTTGGTTCCCCTCCCTTTTTTATGTGTAGAACTGTTCTACTGATTATGCTTTTGTTCTGGGTAACTCCCCCTCCCTTTGGGATTGGTTCTAGATTGCCCCCTGCCCCTTTACACACTCCCTGTACTTAAACTGAGACCCAAGAGGGAAAAGCTCACTTCTACGTGGGCCACCCTCTGGGTAAAATAAAACCCTGCTGAACTCACGTGAAGTCCTCCTTTCTTCCATGCCAAAGCCACGCTTCTGCCTAAGGCCAAGACCCACAAAATCGGAAAGGTACCAAGCAGTATCCTTAAATGCGGATTCGGTAAATGAGCTAGCCGGCAAGCAGCTCCGAACCTCCGCAGTCAAGTTTATCAGCAACTTATAGGCATGTCTGGGGAGGAACTGTCTACTGTGTTAGCTAGTTATACAATTATAACAGTTATATTAGTTAGAAACAATGTCTTGAGAGAGTGAAGCTGCACAGTAGGGTGAGATATCAGCCTCCATTTTTGGTATCTCTGCCCCAGGATTCAGCCCCCAGACTCAGTCACATGCATGCCTCACTTTAGGGTTCCCACCAAGCTATTACAATTGTCTTCAGGGAGACTTCTCCTTATATCATTTCCAAAGAGAAATTGGCATAATTCACAAATCCACATTTCTCTGCAATATGGAACACAGTTGAATGTGGCCATGGCCCCTTTCCACATCATCCTAACCAGCACTAAGAAAATGAAGAAAAGAACATTAGTTCTAAGGAACCAAAGGGTTTGAATCACAGTTTAGGAACTTTCTCTTGGACATTGTTGGTGTAGCAGTAGCCAGAAGCATTGTAATGTTTGCAGGTGGAAGAGAAGAAGGAATTCTGTTTCACCTTTTTAAAAATTTAGAGTGGCAGTTCACTCTTCAATGAACCAGGGTGTGACAGGAAGAGGCACAAGAGGGAGTCAACTGTGTTTGCATGTTACCCCATCTGCTGCTGTCTGATTAGAGCTTGGTGGTGGTCTCCTGTAGACTGGTTCTATCCCAAGATTACTAGCTGCAGTGTGCTGATCTACATGATCAAAGGCCAAAGGAGTGCATAGCTGAATAACACAATACTCATACTGGTTTTTGGTGTTGGGATTCTGTAGGAGAAGGGAATACAGGTGACCTCGCCCCTGATAAACAACAGCTGTGTTAATTACCCAATTCAGTCTCACCCTGATGAATCACAGCTATATCCAATAAAGATAAGTGTGATAAAAGGGAGTGGGTTAGCTAGTAAGGAGGAACCTTGAGGAGGAGGGAATGAGAGGATCATGAAGAAGGAGCAGGATCCTGGGGAAAGAGAATCACTGCTGTGAGGTCATGCTGTGTGCAACAAGAAGTCTGTGTCTGGGCTCATTTCTACCCACTAACAAGAGGGCTGCTGCAACAGGTTTCATTCTTCATCTCCACACTGAAGCTAGAGCACTTCCATCCCAGTTTGTCTGTTAGGGAGGATTCTAGCATTAGGTTAGGTTGAGAAGACCTAGCTCACTGAACTTCCCTTTTTTAATATTTTGAGTCATTGAGGCAGAAACTATTTACTGACTCATTGCTGTAAATCTCACAGTTTGGTAAGTCTTGAAGTGCTCAAAGTAGCTTCCTGATGACATCACAACACTACTAAAAAGAAGCTAAACACTTGAGGTTGTTTAGGAATTCAGAAACTCCGGCCAGTGCTGGTTTATCACTGAGATAATCTATTCACTGTGCTAAATTGTGAAAAGTATTGATTGAAGTTCAACAAGGCCAAGTGCAAGGTCCTGAACCTGGGTCGTAGTAATCCCAAACACAAGTACAAGCTGGACAGAGAATGGGTTGGCAGAAGCCTTGTGAAGAAAGGCTTGGGGATGTTGGTTGATGAGATGCTCATTGTGACCTGGCAATGTGCACTCAAGGCCCAGAAAGCTAAACATATCCTGGGCTGCAGCCAGAGCAGTGTGGGCAGCAGGCAGAGGGAGGGGATTCTGCCTCTCTACTCTGATCTGGTGAGACCCACGTGGGCTGGAGTGCTGCATCTAGCCCTGGGGTCCCCAGCACAATACAGACATTTCCCTGTTTGAATAACTCTCCAGAGGAGAGCCACTAATTTGATCACAGGGCAGGAACACCTCTCCTTGTTGAAGCTATCCAGCCTGGAGAAGACTGCAGGGAGACCTTATGTGTCCCCTCCAGTACATGCAGCGAGCCTACAAGAAAACTGGAGAGGGATGTTTTACAAGGGTGTATGGTGAGAAAACAAGGGGGGATGCCTTCAAACTGAAGTAGAGTAGACTTAGATTGGATATCAGGGGCTCATAAATGACACTGTAGTAAAGAAACCCTTCCTTGCAGTCCTTTCTGTAGCTCGCAGCACTACAGTAGTAGATTTCATTTTGTCTGGTATTGACAGGATTCAGCTTCAACATACCCTGCTTCCATTGTGGCAGTTCATGATGCCAGAAATACTCCTATTATGAAGAGATTCACATTTTCCCTGTGGTGATAGGAAAGATATCGCAAGTTCTTGCCATGTGGCTGATCTCTGAATCCTAGTCTCCTAGTGAGATATTTTTCATGTTTGTTAGTATGTAGTATGTTTGTAAATACATTGCCATGCTTAACAGGTTTCTTGGGTTTTTTAAAACGGGAATTAGCCCCAAATTAAAATACTTACTTGGAAAAATTTTTTGCCTTCTTTTATCTTCTTCACAAAGCTCTTAATTTTTTCTTATACTTGATGATGTGATAAGGAGACAGCTCAGCTTCTACATATAACAGAAAACACACACCAGAATAATTTTTATCATTGAAGCTACATTAAAGCTGGAATTATTGGGGTATCATTGGTCTGTATGCTCTACAAAACCTTACAACATCCAGGAGAAACCAGCTAGAACACTGTGAAAATTATTAACTCAAAACCTCCTGACCAGTGTTTTAAGGTCAGTGTTTTCTAGGCTTATGTGTTCATTAATACTGGATAAACTCCGCTCTTAAAAGTGTTAATTTATCTTTGGCTGAACAAAATGCGATCACAGAGAGAATTTACATTTAGAACAAAATTAATTATGCTAATTTTAACTCTTGTTGTTTGTTAAATTTTTTATGTCCATATATTGCTGACCGTAAAAATTCAGACATTTGTAAACAGATAATTTAACAAAAATAGAAGCAAACAAAAATATAATCTGTTTACAGAGTTGTCTGTTTAGAAATATGAAAAAATAATACAATCTTTCCTAAAAAAGGTGAATTTCAAGCAGTACCAGTAAGATTCTTTTCTATTACCCCACAATTCATAAACAGGATGCTTTTTTCAATGAACATGTACAGTGGGAGCAGAGGCAATCATCGAGTAAAAGTCAGAGAACAAGTCATGTTCCCTTATATTTATGAAATTTGTGGTGCGATGATTTTTAATCCTTTATACAGACCATGATATCCTATTTTTCTGCAGCAGTGACACTGATTTTCAGTTATATTGAACTCTTCAAACTGACATGGATAAAATCCTAGAGGCAAATATTTCAGTAAAGAATTTATCCACTTATTTCCAGAACTGACTGCTCTTTACCAGATCATCTCACGTACAAGTTCTTTAAGTAGCACACCTGTGATACTGACTTGGCAAAAGCAGAATGCAAATACACTGTTCTTATAGATCTTGTATGTATGTATATATTTTCCTTTCATGGACTAAGTAAAATTGTAAGTCAGTGGAAATTATGAAAGTTATTTTTCATTCTTACTGAACTTCTGCACAGTTCCTCATCCATAGCTTTTAAATTACCTTCCAAGCATGAAAGTCATCTCTACCTTTTGCAGAAGATGATGTTAACGCACAGAGAGGAACAATTAATTCCAGACTCTCACAAAGCATCAGCATGGCAGACCTTCTACAGCTTCCCCACAAGGGGAAGTGGGGCAGGTACTGACGTCTTCTCTCTGGTGACCAGTGACAGGATCTGAGGGAACAGCATGGAGCTGCATCAGAATAGGCTTAGGTTGAATACTAGGAGAAGATTGTTCACCCAAGGGGTGGTTGGGCCCTGGAACAGGCTTCCCAGGGAGTGGTCACAGCACCAAGCCTGACAGAGTTCAAGTGTTTGGACAATGATCTCAGCCATGTGATGCAATTTGGGGGTTGTTCTGTGCAGAACCAGAGGATGAAGTTGATGATCCTTGTGGGTCCTTTTCTATTCAGGAAACCCTATGATTCTACGATTAAATTATTCTAGATGCCAGCAATACTGCTGTTTGAAAAAACGTAGATAAACTCAGCTTTAAAGACAATTTATTTTTCATGGATACTTAAACTACACATACAATATGGAAGCTTACCTGAGTGAACTCACTTGCATGTCCAAAATTATTATAATTATCTTTAAACACCTGTTAAGATACTCAATTCCACATACAATAGTGTGAACAAATAACTGGGAATGTAGTGGTGGGCAATTAAATGTTTCATTACATGTGTCAGCATGAAAAAATTATGAACCCTGTTTACAAGTCTTAGAGGTAGGACAGACTCTGGTTATAAGTGTGCATATATTGGTATTGCTAAACAGGTACTGCTCAGACATCTATTTCTTATACAGGGTACCCTTCTAAACTATTGCCACAGAAATTACTTTTCATATGAGAAACAGACATATGCAATGCTCACTTTATAGCTGTATCATCAATCAAAATGTGTCTCATTCCATATGTAACTACCTTTGGAAATCACTGTTATGTTTCATACTTGGTCTAAATTTATAACCTTTAATTTCCCTGTATGGCTCAGGATACCCTATTAATTTATACAGTTCTTTGTTAGTAGGTTTCATAAGTGCCTTGAAATTGCTTGTTTAATGGAAAATGTAAGCCTTGAAATGTGACCTTGCATAAATTTCTTTTCTTTGTAAGAGTCGATGGCTCACGTTTTGTTATTTTTTCTCAATTACATAAACACATGGGCTACTTCTATGGCCTAACGTCTTGGAAACAGTTAATACACTAGAAAAATTAGCATAAAATACTACTAGGCCTTCTTGCTGCCCTCAAAATTATATTTAGACCACAGCCAAAATTTGGATTTGCTAGGACAGCCTTCTGCAAGGTTTTTTTTAATTTCAGATAATTCGAATCTGTAAGTTGCTCTTATGTTTTTTGGAATGCAAATGAATTCTAATTTAAGGATAATGGTAGATTCAAATGTAAGAAAATGTTCATGTATTTTTGATGATAGCTTACATACTAGACAGTGCCAAAGATTTGAAGCCCTGTGTTCCAGGGAGAAGAAAAACTAAAAAAAAAAAAAAAANAATATAGAAAACAGGTACACACCTGGAGCATTTATCCTGTAATGAAAAAAAACAAAATTAAGAGTGTAGTTAACAAATGTCATGGAAAAAAAACCACACACACACACACCAAAAAAATAACTCAAGCACTGGCAGATTTTTGTAAGAGGAAGAATGGAGGGTTCTAGCAAGGTGAGTGTTAAATATAGCAAAAATGCTCTTTGATTGGGCCACTCTGCACTAACTCTGAAAGGATGTTAATGACCGCTGATAGTGAAGGGCAATGAAACAATTAGACACTTCTATTTAAATAATTCATTTGCATTCTGAAAAATGATCAGTCATCAACTTTGCAAGCTGCATCTCAATCACTTCTTCTGACACTGCTGCACTATATTTTTCCATTTTCCTTTTTAGCTCAAGATGAAAGTCATGAGACAATTGTGATTTTGTTCTGTGCATTGCAAAATACTTCACTGCTAACTGACATGAGTACTGGGAGCTTTGTGTGGAGAGAAAGGGAGAAAGGATAAGGGATAGGGAAGAAGAGAAGTTCTGCCCAGGGAAGGGGAACAGAGGTAATGCATTTTTTTTCTATGAGAGTGAATAGTTCTTTCTGCTTCCAGACAGAAGAAGAAGGATTAATCATTCACTCAAAATCAGGAGGATTTGCTGGTTCACTATTGTAGAAACACCTAGCTACACTTAAATTAAAATTTTCATAGATGGGTTTGGAGGAGTTTTCAAAGCTATTGCAATTAGCAATAACTAAAGAGACAGGTAAAGCATATGGTTTGGAAACATTTATTGTAGAACTTCCAAACCCTTGACACTCATCTGAAAAGCAACAATGTGAAACAGAAAATGGGGATATCCTTTACCCTCTGTGTAGGGAACATATTTGGGACAAGTGAGGAAAATGAGGAGTAGGATTGAAGTGTGACATGCTTCAACAAGCATCCTCCCGCCTAATGGCTCCTGGAAAACAAAGTACTCATGTACACTAGGATAGAAGCAGGGATCAAGTGGGGACCAGGAAATGGAAAGGCAGTATAAAAGCCTATAGAGGTAGTCTGAATCCGGGTCATACAACACTGCTGTCTTCTGCGTGTTTGTTTTTTTTTTTTTTTTTTTTTTTTTTTTTTTTTTTTTGCTGTTTTTTAAAGGGGTGAACCCCATAGACTGGTAAGCAGTTAAAATTCTAGGTTTACATATTCTGGCTTTCTTTTATCTACAGCTTGATACGTCTGAATATTTGATAGTCCTGATCCTTTGGATCCTCAGCACAGCCACAGATCAGCTGGTGACTGGTGACTGATGCCTGTGACTGTAACTTCAGTAATTCTAAGAGTTCTGAAAAAAAACCTGTTGGGACATAAAACTCCTTGTTCTTGCACTTCTGTTTGCTATATTTACATTACAGGATACATCAAGAATTAAATTGCATATTTTAGGGCATGCCAGCATACAGTGTATTGATTGGGTTAATTATTCTTTCTGTTCAAGGAACGGAACCAATTGCATTTTTTTTTTTCTTAATTTTGCCTTCTCCTTTCTCTTTAGTGAAATGTACAAAGGTAGCTTGTGAATGTCTCCAACTTTTATTATTCAGGAGGATAATTGGATTAAGCAGCTAAAATGAAATAAGAATGAATTCTTTGGTAACAGTGTTTTCTTGAACCATAGCCGATTTGAGGCAGTGGATATGTAAGGACTTCATTGAACAAATTGCTGAACATTATCTTCCAACAGAAAATGCTAATGAACCTCAAAGAAGCTGCAGCAAGTTGCCATCTCCCAAGGCTGGAGTCTCTTGACACAATGCTGGAATGAGACCCCAGAAAATATTTTGAGGAAAAGAATGATGATGAAGGGTCTGGAGCATTGCTCTCATGAGGAAAAACTGAGGGACCCGGGCCTGTTCAGCCTCGAGAAGAGACAACTGAGAGGGAGCTTCAATGTCTGTCAGTATCTGAAGGGAGGGTGTCTGTAGCCCTGGTTTCGTGCCTGAGATGTTTTGGTTTTCTCAAATTCTTTTCCCAGGCAGTTTTCTGTAAACAGAAGTGTTTTTGTAAACTGTACTATGTTATTCATTCCTTTTCCTAGGAGGGCTTCTTCTTGATGTCCCTCTGGTCTGATCAATGTGAGTGAAGAGGTTTGCCTTTGTGTCACCAATCAAATTGGTCTGTGTAAAATAGTATATAAGGGAGACACATCCCAAAAACAAGGCAGACACATCCCAAAAATAAAGTCATTTCAGCCTTCTGAAGCTCAGAGTCTGTGTCATTGTGGTGTTAACACAGCATCAGGTGTCAGAGGATAGATCCAGTCTCTTTGCAGTGGTGCCGAGTAATAGGACAAGAGGCAACAGACAGAAATGGATGTACAGGAAGTTCCATCTGAATATGAGAAAGAGCTTCTTAACAGGTTACCAAACATTGGAACAGATTGCCCAGAGAGGGTGTGGAGTCTCCCTCACTGGAGATATCCAAGAACTGTCTGGATGCAGTCCTGTGCCATGTGCTCTGGGATGATGCTGCTTGAGCAGGGAGGCCAGATGACCACATTATGGTCCCTTCCAACCCTACCCATTCTGAGATTCTGTCTTATCTAATCCATTTGCTTACTTAATTTCCAAATTTTCTGTGTGTGTAACCATGAGTAGATGTTTGGATTTGTGTCACTTTTCTTTGCCTACATTGATTATAATGATGAAACTATGATAGCATTCGCTCATATAGCTACTTCTGCTTTTGCTATTTTCTACAAACAATACCACTATGGAGAGCAGCAAAATCTATGCTTAGTACTATACAAGGTTTTTTGTTTGTTCCTTCATTCATTTGTTTTTTTTTTT
>QVAJ01000317.1:490485-511470 GCA_003546035.1 Mixornis gularis
TTTTTTTTTGTTGGAAAATGTTATGATTGGTATCCTTTTGAATGTTACTCAAGGTCTAATTAAATATTTTTGTCACAAATTTTAAGTTACCTCAGAAAAGATAATGATCAATGTACATGAATATGGACACTTTATTTCCAAAGTTCTGTCCTATTTAATCATATGCTTCTTTTATTAGTGCTTTCTGAATTAGAGAGATTCTTGAATCATGAGTGTGAACATTCTGAAATATGATGTCTGGAATTTGGCCAAATTTCTGCCCATTGCTTAATGCCAAGAGTTGATCTGTTTTTCATTTGCTGTGCTGAAATTTTTGGTCATAAAAACTTTCCCTATTTGTCTATCTAGAGTCTTCCCAACATAATCTGAGCTCTGCAGAGGGAGGCAAGTGAAGGAAACAAACACAGGCCAACTAAGTCCAAAGAAGTTTTCTATCATGCTTCAAAATTGAGTGAATTAAATTGGTCTTTAATTTACATGTTAGATTTAATATCCTGCTCATTGCATATTAATTAAATAGCAATGGATCATTACCAGTCCATTTAATGGAGTGTAACAATGGCTACATATGAAATATGCAGACACTACTACTACACTGTCCTTAACTCTCAGTAAATATGCTTGAATAATTGCTAGTGCTTCAGGAATACACAGTTGCTAATGCACCTCTACATCAATTCATTGGTGTAATTAATACAAACAGGTACCAAGTCACTTCCAAGAGCCTGTGTTCCTGTCTTTTTACATAACTATTGAGACCATCATAAGGTTGCTTATTATTTTTAAATCTCTTTAATTAACATGAACACTACAGGAAAATGACTAGCTTGTATTATTTCATGAGTAGAGGTACCCATCAAGTGACTTCTCCCTCCCTTTAAATTCAACCAACTTATGTCTGGGCAGATGACTGACACAGGGAAAATGACTTCTTGCTGGCTATTGCTGGCTATTTCTCACTTTGTAAGGACAAGTGACTTTCTTGTAGCAGTACTGTAAATACTTCTTCTGCCAAGTGAAGTTTGGTTTTAAAGAGTCTTTTAACTGATGTTTCTGGCTTGATTTTTGAAGCTTTTACCTTCACACTGTTTAACAGTAACTGGTGGTGAGGTTAAAATACTGCTTATATAGACCTCAATCTGCCAGTACCATAGGTTTCCTGGTGATCCAGTATTTAAGCAGTACCACCTTAGTGAACTCAGTCAAGAAACCCTAGTCAAGGCTTTTCTTCTTATATAGGCTGGATCTCTATAGATAAAGTAGGATGGAATGGATTCAAATAATAAATTAACCTTTCTTTTGTGAGTTTAAGTACTTTTTTTTTCCCCTGCTCTTCTCAAATTAAACTTATTTATTTCTAGTAAGTGCACATTTGCCTGCCTTACTTAGTTAGATGTGCTCCAGTTCATAATCTTTTTATTATTCAATGTTTCTAACACTTGTGATTTTAATTTTTTGTAAATGATTTCTTAGTGATCTGAAGAAGAAAGCAATTTTCCTACCTCTGTCCTCACTTTGTGCGTGATCCCAAATAAAACCAAAAAAAGCCCTCACATTTAGTTGGAAAGAAGCTATAACTTGCCCCTATATCAGAGGCTTTGGAATGCTTTAACATTATTAATAATTATGTTTAATTCTTATTCTTAATAGAGAAAGTTGTCTTATTTTTTGTGTTTTGTAGAAGAGAAATGGGAAGGGGAGAGAAAAATTTTGGGGGTGGTTCAAAGTGTTACAAGAAGTCAATCAGTTACTTAAGGCCAAACTTCTAAACATTTATTTGTGTGTTAATTTATTTTCATGCTCATAGTTGTATATCAGAACATAGCTTTTTGTGCAATACAATTACTGTCAACCCAGCTGACTAAAACTTTGAGGCAAAATAAAACAAGGGATTTCCTGTCAGGAACAAACCAGGAAAAAAAAAATGGCTAGGAGGCCAAAATCTTGCCTAATTTATATCCTGCTCAACATCACAGAGTTCAGTGTGCTGTATGATTAACGATTTCTATAGTTAATGGGGCTGTACTAGTGTAATGAAGAGAAAAAATATGGTCCATTGACTTTCATGGAGTGACACTGACCATATATTAGTGCAAGTCTGTGGCTTATCTTGTGCAAACTGATCAGGGTTCTCAAGACTATCTGTTGATTTGTTATACTTCAGTATGAAATATGTCAAAACAAAGCTATATAAACCAATGCCTTACCTTCAATAGTAGCTAATGTCAGACTTTCAGAGAAAAAACAAAACTCAGGAAAAGTAGCAAACTGTTCCAAACTATTACAGGTGAGAATGGTATTTCCCTCTAGTCTCAGTTTTTATGCCTGCCTCTATGTCTAGGTCCGTGTCTCACACATTTTTACCCAATCTAATGTAGCAGTTTTCACTCATACTGTTCCTCATAGATGTATTATATGCTGGGGTTTATTTTCACAAAGTCAAAACAACCTCTTCATATTGAACCACATTAATACTCAATAATTTGGAGGTAACAAGAAATTTTTATTAGGGATGGCTGACCTTCTTTCAGTCCTTGTGCCTCACCAGAAATGACCTTTCAGTTTACAACTTTCTGTTGGCCATTTTCAGATCTGCTCTCTCAGCTTCTAATGTAAGCACTGCCTATATAAATTGTCTGTGGGAAGATGGTATTTTGTCACTTTCTGACAGGCTTTGACTCCCTAACCATGACTTACTTGGCATAGCAAATGGGCTGGTCAGCAGAAAATGACAGTCCCAAAGCCATGTCTTAGTATGATAACAGTAGAGGCCTCCTCTCAGTTGTGTCCAAGAATCTGATAGCTCTTGGGCTGTAGGTAAATTATAAGAGTTGCTGAGGAAGCTGATCAGCCTGGGCTCATCTTTGAACTCTATTGCCTGCCCACATGGTTGTTTGTTTTGTATATTAATGGAAACACTTGAGAGCAGGGACTGTCTGGGTGCAATATGCAGAATGATGGGTTTTAGCTCATGAGGTGCATTTTCCCCTACGTAAAAATTGGAATATATTATTTATATATATTGTTGTGTGGCTGGCATGTTTTTTTGATGAAAAAAGTCCCCAAAAATATCAATCAACCAAGCCAACCTAGAAAGGAATGGATTATTTGAAAATTTTCCCAATTTTTCAAGGCTTACTTTTGAATGTTAGCTTGGGTGAGATGATCGTAGAACAACTTCATTCAAAACATCCAGAGATCCATACTCAGATAAACGGAACTTGGTCACAAACTGAATTCTAAGCTCAGTAGTAGCTTTTGCCTGTTCTGGATTGCTCTTGGACAGTAGACCCATTGCATATATGCAGGATAACTGAAAGTATTAAGTAAAGCTCTATGAGGGAAACTTCCTGATTTTTAATTCACAATAGCAAGTTTTCATTTTATATTTTGATACTAAAGGTCGAGTAGTTTGCAGAGTCTCTATTGTATAGTTTCCAAGAGTATTATGTTTCATTCTTTTTGTATATGTAAGGATTAATTTGTGGTAGTATTTTGTTGATGGCTGTCATATATTGACATATATAATTTAACATGATCTAATATAAATATGATCTAAATATAACCTAATATATGTACATGATGTGAACATGAGCTAATCATCTATATTCATGCATAATTCAATAGTACATGATTCAGAATTTTCTCCAGCATTGTGATGAAAGAGTTTCCATGTCCTATTATCAGAACTGCTCTCCACTGAAGCAGTGACTGGTACTTGAGTCACTACAGCCAGAAATACAACAGGGTCTTGTATCATTCTGTGTCATCTCTTCAAAATACATCAGGTGTACACTCAAAGTTAAAAAATAATCATGATAACCGTAAGTGACTGAACATGACTTGAAGATATACTCAGTAAAACTTGAGGGCTTTACTTTAGTGTTTGGAGAAGAGTGAATGCCCTACATACCGTCTGTCCTGTGGAATATGACCATAGCAGAAATGTGAAGTAAAATTAGAGCTGTAACTTTCTTGTGTACACAGAGGAGATGCTGCAAATGATAGCTCAGAATGAGCGTTTTGTTAAAAACAGAACCTAAAGTATATTTGCGTAGTCAAAGCAATAATAATTTTTTGCACAACTATTTTTAGTGTCCTTAGTTTCTGACATTTTCACATTGAGTCATAGAATGTATAGACTGGGCATAATGACACCTCCCACTTTACATGCAAATTTTCAAGATATACTATGAAATTTTCAGGATATAGTCATGTTAAAGATGAGTGTTTTTCCAGCTGATAGTTTTTTGTACTAAAATTACTTGTTAAAAAGAAGACACTTCTTGCATGTCAGCAATTCACCTGGTCTGCTACAAGGGCTCAGCTGTCAAGCATCAACTGGGAAGGAACTGGAGGCACCAACAAGGGCTGTCAGTGCATGAAATAGGTATTGTACTCTATTTGGTAACCAGTTTTGTTGTGCTGATGAAAAACAACACTGTCTCATTCATTAACTAGGAAAATGAGGTATTCTGGTCTCCCAAATTTTATTTTATATTCCTATGCATCTTGAATTTTATGCTTTTATCTTTAAAGCATAGTCGTCATGGACTTGGCATATTTATCTACATCTAAAGCCTCGTGTTTCTCTGAATCTTAATACCTATTGTTTCTCTTCTTTTACTGGCATGTTCCTGATTATCTCTTTAGAACATAAAAACAAGAATCTCTTCCATTTTCTTTAAAAAATTAACCTCATCATATGAATGTTTGCATACCTGAAAAACCCAACACTTAAAAAAGTTTAATGTACCACTTAAATAAACAAAGCACCTCAAACTTAGGTTTAAGTACATACTGAAATGTATTGATAGAGTAGTTTTGAAATGTATACTCCAAACCCCCTCATTCATCTCCCATTTCAACTGTATATCATGCTGTCTGTAAAGAGAGAGAACAATTTTCAGGCAATATGTTCCAAATTCAACCAGATGGATATAAGTAATACTGAAATTGTACCTAAATAAAAAGTTCTACATACAATTGTTCCAAGTTATGTATTTTTTTAATGAATGCTGGTCATCTAGAAGAGCATTCATTTTATTATTTTAGTTATGAATTTTTTTCTTATAAGTTCCTGGAATTTTATTATTTTTTTTTTAACAGCTGTGACATCTGTGTTCAACATATGCCTTAATGATGCATATATCATAAAAGTTCAAGTACACAATGAGTTAATTGAGACAGCTTTGACTTTTCTATATCCATATGTATGTGTGGAAACACGGACATATTTCATAGTGGGAGAAATGTGTGTGTAAGGGTTGTGATATGAGTGCAGAAATCTCCCAAGGCTTTTTTTTCCTCATAGATGTTGATTTGTCAGCATGTGTTTTTAAGTACAGGTAAATGAATAAAGGCAGATTTGTATACATTCATATAGAAACAAGTGAAAAACCTGAAAAAAGCATTTGCCTTCTTTGTGCTCTTAAATGTGCTCTTGCAGCTAGTGGTTGCTGTGCAGGCACTGAACAAAATGAAATTGGTAGAAAATAAGAGAAGCAGAGAGAGGGAGAATGCAACAGAGAAAAGATTTCATAACAAATTCAGAAAATAGATGAAGTGTTAGTGAGGGAGGGAAATAGAGGAATGTAACTCCAGAAGTTCGAAGCAGGAAGAGAGATGGTTCTTTCAATGATGGCAGCCAGATCATGTGAGAGTAAACGATGGAAGTCGGATTTGCACTGGGGAAGAGCATACTAAAGATAATTACTAAAGTTCTCACAAACACTTGTTTCTCCTTTCTATGCAGTATCTGTTTTACTGCATCTGGAGAACATTCCCACCAGATGCAGTACTAGCAACATCCAATTTGCAGAAGACTTTTCTTATGTCTCTTTTTTCCCTACTAAACTAGTGGTGGGATGCTTCACAGCTTAAACACCTGTGATCTAGCCTTTCTGCAGGATCTTGAGGCATTCCTTAAGCCTAGATTGAGTGGAAAGTCTTCAAAAGCTTTGGAGCCTAATTACAGAACTAGAATTTTTAAAACTCCTGCTCAGAGACTGTCTAACTGCAGTGCCATAAAAGATTTGCACGCTCTCTGTCTGTTCCTGATGTAAAGAATATGCACATCAGGTTTTCCTGTGATTTACAATGGAGAAGTGAGTGAGGTGACTGGGTGGGTTTTCAGGTACTGAGGATTAGGTGATGTTTTCTCAATGCCCATTAGACTACTGCATCTTCACACATTTCATTTGCTGTTGTGACTCCCAGAATGAGATTTTAAACTCTGCTTCCTTATGCAGTACTTATGCTGCTTAATGCACTCTACAAATGGCTATGATTCTATAGCAGTGATTAAGCATCCAGGTATTTCTGTGGATCTGGTTATTGGGCTTTCTGTGTCTTACTGCCAGTCTGTAAAATGAAGACAATTTTTTTACACTAGAAATAAATCAATTTCTGAAGTAAACCAAATGTGTTTTTAAAATTATATTTATTATTTTCTTGAGCTATTCAGAAAATTGTAAAAAATCATTTTCTTTTCATTCTTGGATACTATGAAAGTATAAAAAAGTCAAGTCAGACTTGGCAGACAACCTGTGGAGTGCTACAGAGTGTCTTTTTTATTTAAATTATCACCAACACAGTAAATAACCACTAGTATAAGTTTCAGCTGATGGATAAGTGGATTCCACTGGGGTAAACTTATACAGAATAATAGGAATGATCAGAGGTGCTCTGGAAGGTCAATAGAAAATACCTGCCTTAACATAGAAACCCTTCCATTTAGGTTTTGAGACCATGGTTGGAGAGGCATGCCTGAATTACTGTGGGACCCACTGCATTCATTCTCTGTTTAAGCTGAGTTCAACTTTCAGGCCAGGAAATGGGCAGGTGTTGCCCTGAATTTTCTGCCTTCTGTCTTTGTTGCTGCAGATTCTCACGCAGCTTCATCTAAACAATGTGTATTTTTAGAATGTTTACATACTTCTCCTCTGAGGGAAGAATTGATTGATGGTGATGTCCACCATCCAGGTTAGAGAGGTGGCAACCTGAAGTAGCCAATCTCTCGACCTTTGTACAAATGTATATAAATGGAGTCAGAGTTTTGAATTAAAGAGTTGTTCCCTTGAACTGCTGTGGTGTGGAGCCTCATCTTTCTGTCCTTGAGGTGGGACACTCCCAGCCTCGGCAATCACAGGCAGAGTTTGCCAAAGTAAATGATTCTAATAAGATCAAGGACATACAGTCATATATATGGTACTCTGTCATGGTTCAGTTGGGGTGTTAGGGCTAGGTTGGACTCGATGATCTTGGAGGTCTCTTCCAACCTAGTGATTCTGTGTGATTCTGTGTGATTTCAAATAATCTTTTTTTCTCTTGCTCACTCTCTCGGTGTTCAGGGCTCTACAGTATGATTTACTGGGGCAGAGAAGACCAGATGAATTAATACTAATGTCTCACAGTGTTGTTCAGTTCATTGTAAATTGAATCTGTGGCATTAAAACTGATGACAGTAAGCATGGTCAAAATTAATAGTAGTGCTAATTACATTTCAATAAATTAACTTTATAGTCTTTCAAACAGCCTTTTACTAAGGCAAGTGAGCATCAGTCCCATTACCTGTTGGACAAGATCATTATAAGTCAGAAAAGCAAAATGCCACATAAAAAGAAAGCTAGGGAGATTTCTCTAATGCTCTTTTCTCAAAACATATCAGGACTCTGGATGAAGCTGCATCAGGTAGCCTTCTGTATCAGTAATGAGTGGGAGATCTAGTAATAAATCAGCCACAGAGACTGTCCATGGAAAACATGAAAATTACCTGTTGTTTTCAAAACTTTGCTTATTCTGCATCACAAATTTGCTGCTAGAACAATGAAGGAATGATGTAAATATGTCAGAGTTTTTAAGTAAACTATACTTTGAGGATGACACAGCAAAAAAACAAATGTGTAAGGATAGAATTCATAAAATATTCAGGTAATTTCTGATGCAAGCATAGGCCATAACTTTTAAGTTGGCCAAATGTATTTCACATCACCTTCAGTGGATTTTGGTTAACGGGATGTTTCTCAGGGCTGAAAACTTTCCTCATTTATTTCACAAACTGCGGTGGTTGCGGTGTCTCTGGAACCTCTTCCTTCTTTGCCTGGCCAGCCCTGACACTGGCCGCAGAGAAGGTACAGCTCAGTATCCTGAGATACCTTCCCGATCTTGTGGACTCTTTGTCCCGCACAAGCACGAGCAGAGACGAGGAATAAAGGAAGGATGCGGTCGAGGTTTCAGCCGCTGGAGTTTATTAGTGCCCCACAAGAGACAACCTCACCTCCAGGGAGTCTGCCTCAACAGAGCGCAAACTGCCCCGCTGCAACAGCTTAAGTACAGGGGAGGAGAAAGGGGAGGAGTTGAGCAAGGGACCAATCAGGTAAAGGTAGGGAGTGGCTCTGCATATGAAAGACAGACAGGAGAACCAATCAAGAAGGGGAAGGAGGGAACAGCCAGGATCCTGCCCAATCACTTGACAACCTCACTGGAACTTTCTAGACTCAGGGTGAGGCCTTGAAGTGATAGACAGGACCTGGGGGACAGGACCCAGGGGTTACATAATGAGTGATTGACAGCTAACTGTAACTGGGGTTAAATCATAAGGGAAATGACAAAGGGGGATACATGGAACAAACCATTATAAAATACAGGGAACAACACAAGAATAAACCATGAAAACATACAATAAACAAGTAAGCTAAAAACACACCACTACAACAAACTTTTGGAACGAGTGGAAGAAATCCAGACTGAAATTCAAAGCCTAGGATTTGAGGACAGCATATTAGCTGGAGTGTAACATTATGCAATTAGACTGTAGCCTTATTTAATTCATAAAAGTATTTTAAGCCTCACTTATTCAGTCTAAAAATTATACAAAGACTGAAGCTTGTGAATCAAAACCACAATGGACTACATGACACAAAAGACACTTGAGAGGTAAAATTCCATATAAACAGAAAAGACATGAGTGCATCAGTTGCCATTTGTGCATCTGCTGTGTAATCCTGATGTGTGCACAGAAACAGTACAGGCCAGTCAATGCACCTCCACAAGCATTTGGGTAAAGCGCCCACTGGCTGCATGAATATATTTATTCCATTGTGATTCCTCATGCCTTGCTAATTCACTGCAAACCACTAAGCTGCTTGACACAAAGTTGTATTCTTTTCCTTGCTTTGGTATTTCAAAATATCTTTTAACATATGTATTCCTACTGGATGGAGCCTTAAGATTCATATGAAGAACAGAATGTTAAAGACATTTCACTTCCCCTTTATTGTATTATATGTATTTTGAATTCAGCATATATTCAACACTATTTATATTTGTTTCTTCAAATACTTAGAGTTATTTTTCTTCTTCCCTCATCAAAAGCTGTGAGCTGCTACACAAGCTTCTCTCTCACACCCAGAGCCAGCTGTGCCAATAGGAACTGTGCACACAGATATTTAGCAAAATCAGACATACAATTTTATGGACACTGAAATATTGATATAATGAGAGGAATATTTTCTAGTCTGTCTGGACTGTTTTTCTAATTATAATATAACAGCCAAGTATATATGTGGGTAGCTTGCTCTCTGTTCTATTTTCAGTGTGCAGCCTATGAAAAAGTTTTCTATGCTGTTAAACAGATTTACTGAAGCTGCAAGATCTGGTCAGAAAAGAGTGTGCCATGACTGAATCTCTGATTGCTTTTGATGGGGGTCTGCAGAAGGAACCCTAAGCAGGCTGTCCTCACCACCTGACTGCTTTCCAGCTAGGTATGCTCTAACTGTGCTATTTTGGAAAATTGTATAGTGACTCCTGCTTTCAACTCACAGCATAGAGGGATTTGATACATGCTATAGATAGTAAAGAGGGAATTTAGAAAGGATGAAGTTACCTTGCTTGTCATCCTGGAATATTCTCCAGAGTAAATGGAGTCTATATTCTCCATAGCCAACTATGGTAAGTTCAGGGATGTTATAGACTTGATGATGTTGATGATCTAAAAGAGAGATATTGCTTTTGTTAATAATCATCCATCAGTGGTTATAAGTAACAAACATTGAATACTGAGACATTACTATAATTTTAGAGGACTCCACGTAATGTACTTCCAACACATAAACTACATGAAAATAAGATTCAATGAAATCTAGATTTCATTACAATCTATAACAATATATTACAATTATAATAGGTTTTCTACGCTTTCCAGATACATTTTAGTTCAAAAATTTATCTTAGTTGCCAACAGCATAAATAATACATAATTGCACTAAAATGTACTTAGGATCCAGATTCTTAAAAAAGATTGCATCTACAAATATCATATAAATACAAATAAAATGTAAATAATAATTTATTTCAAAAAATCTTAATTAAACAGTATAATTCAGAATAACTGAATTATATTTCTAAAAATATCATTTATGGATGTATACAATCACTGTTAACATTGTCCTTGCTTTATGATAAAATAGCTTTATTTAAAATAAAACGAAGTAAGACAGAGACAAAGGATCTCAAACTCTCGGACACAAGCGGAGAAGCAGAAGGGGGATTTTCCTCACTTTATTAATCTGAATTATTCATTCTTAGCTCTAGATTTCCTTTTCCTTTAAATTGAGAATTTCCTTAGCATAGTTCATTTTGATGTCTCATTTTTGATGACCTATTGATCTCTGGTGGAAGAAGTCCCTTTTTGTCTGTCAGCCTTTTTCATCCATTTGATCAGAGTAATTGTCACCCTCGCCAAGGTCAAGGGCCTGCTGCTAGATAAAATCAGCATTTATATAGAATCCTTGGGAGGTCAACCATCTTCATCTCTCAGCAAAGGGGAAATAAGTGGCAGAATTTATTTATAGTCCTTTTCTTTTTTCTTTTGTTAAACACTAAATGGGCCAGATTCTTAGAAGAATTTGGTAATGAAAAAGTGGAACAGATGTCAAACACGTGGCCTTGTAAGAGTTTGCAGATCTGCTATCCTGTTTCAGATTACCACAAAGATAGGAACTGCTCACAGCAAAGGATTAGCTGAGCCCTTTGTGTTCAGTATGGAGGTTTTGATGAGTTTGACAGATTTTAGTATCTGAGATCCTCTTTGGTATATAAGGCATAATGAGGTAATCTGGACCTGGAAATGAATTTTTTGCTTTGGATTTAGTCTAGCATTAGCACAGAATTTTAAGGTTCTTAAGTGAAAAATGCTCTATAATCATAAATTGCCTTATTTTAGCTCAGAAACATTTCTGGCTTGTCTAGTGCACCTGTTCACCTTTGCTGCACAGAAGCAAGAAAAATTTAAATAACTGTACCAACCTTGCTACAGGTCTGTCTAGTCTTAGCCTTCAGTGTCTTCAACAGCCTTGTATTAATGGAGACAAAAATAAAACTGAAAAGTTGTGTTAGGCTGGCTGCAAAGTGCTGACTGATGTGTTCTTGGGAAGGTTCCTCAAACTCTCAGCAAATTGCTGGTTGGGCAGACATTTAATTTTCTTGGCATACCTCCTCTGGTCTGCAGCATTGAACTTCTCCTGAGTATTTAGGGAACAATTTATCATATTCCCTCTAAAGTAGGGTATATGTTGCAGAAGGAGAAGATAGTTTTTATCTCAGTGAATTGTTGTTGCACTATACAGAGATCCACGAATGAAATTTTTATCTGTTTGTGTTACAGGTAGTTCTTCAATACTTTTCCAGAGAGACAGCAGAACAAAGACAGGGCATATAATTAAATAGTATTTGTAAAGTTCTGAACACACAATCCACATTTTGAAAGAGGGAATTGAATATTTAAGAGGGTAATTACTGTATCAATTTTTTATTTCCACTTAATATTCTCTCATTAGTTTCACATGTATGCCCAGGTGTTTACAGACAGGTGGAGTATTTGATTTATCTTTTTATTAAAGTCCTGCAGTGAAAGTTCACACAGTATGAAGTAGTTAGATTAATCCTAAATCCTTTCTGATCTTTTCTTTCTTTTTGCCACATGAGATCTTTCCCTCTTGAGGATGACAACCTGCTTTCTTTTCACTCTTAGTTGTGTCTTTGTCTATATTAAAACAAATATTGCTAAATTTTGACTAATCTCAATAAATTTGAGATTATCTAAAAGTCTTGGCCAGTCAAAAAACCTTAAAGATTTATTTTAAAGTTCAACAATGCACAAAAGTGCATATAATTTACATCAGTAGAACCACCCTTTAGACATTAGGTCACATTCAAGATACTCTATATCACTCAGGATAGCCCATATTTACAGTAGGCTTTATCAGTCATGTCTTAAATAAAACACTCAAACATTAACTGTCATTTGTTAAAGACTTATCAGCAAGGGTCCTGTTGCGGTGCATGTTTCGGGCTTTTCCAATGTTCTGTAATTTTGTAGTGGTTTGTCCCAACAACCCCCCCCTTTCTAAACTCCCTGATAGTATAGCCTTGACCCTGGTGTCAATCACTCTGCTAAAGGTAAAAGATGCTGAGGATGAAACCTCTGATAGGATGAAACCTCTGAAACCAGGTGATAGGTGCCACCTACACCCATTGTCTTGATAATACAGTATTAGCAAGTTGTCCCAGCCCACTGGGTACTTAATGGAAAGACAAAGGGATTCACTTCCTCTTGCACTGGGGCTCTGGGGCTTCTCTGCTTTCCATCTGTCCGTGAGGGGTCCTGAGAAGAAATAAACCACCAAAAAACCCTGCAAGAGCCTCTTTTTTTTCTCACAAGCCTCACACCACGCTTCAGCTGAGATCCTGGGCCTCAAAACCTCAGACATATAGTTTTCCCGGGGCGAGCTAGCCGGTAACAGCAGCCCCCGACAAAGGGAATTCTATAGGGTCCTTTATTACATTATAAAATATTTACTGGTTAAGCCAATGCAGTCTTCTCAAGGTTTCACTTTAACCCACTGCTGACATTAAAAAGCAAATTTGGATACTAATTTTGTAAGCAATATATAGTTGTACAGTTTCAGTTATGAAGAAGAAGTTTAGCTTATACTAGCTGGCAAGGGAAATATTTCAGTTACTACAGATTCTGGAGCAGCAAAAGGAGTGGCAGATGTAATGCAAAATATCAAACAGAAAATGATTTTGAAGTATCCATTGGTGACTTCTCAGATGTTATTTATTTATTTATGAACATCTCTGCCCTGTAAATTTCAATTACTACCTCTTTAGTTTTCACTTCTCTGTAATGATGACTGCCTGCTATTGATAATTAATCCAGATAACGACACTCCTGGATATGATGCCACATCTCTGGACACTGAAGTGTGTCCAACAGGCCATTAAAATCCCATTAAATCTTTATTCACCAGTCCCAAATTAAAAATAAACATTGATTGTACATTGGAGAGAATGCTGATCTCACTGACCTTGCAATGCACCTTCCAAAAGCTGTAGCAGAAAGGACTTTCATGTCACAAACTAAGATTATATTTTACTTATTTCTGTTCCAGAGCAAATGCGGGGGTTCGGTTCTGGTTTCCGGTTAGCTCTTTCACCAAACTCGCATTTAAGGGCACAGCTCGGTACCTTTCCGATCTTGTGGGTCTTGGCCTCAGGCAGAAACGTGGCAATGGCGAGGAAGAAAGGAGGACTTCACGTGGGTTTCAACTGGGTTTTATTTCACCCAGAGGGTGGCCCACCTAAAAGTGAGTTTTTCCCTCTGGGTCTCACCTTAAGTACAGGTCGTGTGGAAAGGGGCAGGGGACAATCTAGAACAAATCCCAGTGTGGGGGGGGGAGTTACCCAGAACAAGAGGGCAATCAGTAGAACAATCCAATACATAAAAAAGGGAGGGGATGGCAGGGACTGCCAATCACTCGGCCCCCCCACTAGAACTTTCTAGTCATCTGGACAGGGTTGCAAAGTGATGGACAGGACCCATAATTAAGGAAAAACCAAAAATTAGTTTTAACATGGGGGTACAGGGACAAACCATTATAAAACAAATAACAGAAGCATGCAGAAATTTGGTAAAGCCAAAATGCACCACAACAAGCAAATAGGAATTCTCTTTTAGTTATTGGACCTTGAGACTCCAGTTTGTAACCTGCTGCCCAACAAAAGTTTAGCATACTCTCATGCAGCATGGGGGACATCTGTTTTCCCCTGGAACTTTTTACATACTCCTTTGTATCAGTCCAGAAAACTAGTCCTTCCTTACTGATCAGATTTCAATCTTCATAATTACAGTTTACCTACATATAGCTCAGTCTAAAATCAGCTAATTTATTTATTTCCATTATGTGTTATCACAATGTTTTCTGCTTTCGCTTTCCCCAACATTTCAATTTTTTTCCCTTATTTCAACCTTGCTGTTCCAGACAGTTCCTTTGAAGATACACCTTGTTTCTTTTCATTTATTCTTGTAGATAAAGTTGTCCTCTAAGCAGGACCAACACCTGTCCCTTTTTCTGTCTTTTTCTGTCACACTGTCTCCAGTTTGTTCCATTCTTTAATGATTTCTGGAATCATGTCTCCATCTAACCATCTGACAACCTAATGTTTCATCTTTAGAATTTTTCATCTCTTAGAAGTTGCAAAGATTGGAGTGTTGTTTTATCTCAGGAGTTTGCTAAAGAAACATCCCATAGGTAGAGAAACCTTTAACTAAGTGCAACTGCACATTCCTAATTAGCAGGTGTCATATAGAGTTGTTCTAAAATGTGTTCACAAATTTTGAGTGAAGCAACCTGGATTGTAAATCAGAAATTATTTATTTATGCTGCCAAACTTGTCAGATTTTGTTTCAGTGAGAAAAAGTACTGAATAGCAAAGAACTATTCACAAGGATGATTATGTGTAAACACATAATGCAGCGATAATCTTCCAGGGATATAAAGGAATTTCCAGAGAGAAATAATTGAAGTAATGATTATGAAACACAATAACTTGCTTTCTAGGTTCTTTTGCTAAATACATCTGAGTAAAAGTAGGATATCAGCTAAAATTATTTAATCTCCATTTTTCCATTGTATAATTCAATTCACATATAGTGAATCATGATTTGCCTTTTAGTTCATATTAGCTTGAGGTGCCAAGCTATCGATTTTTCAAACCTACAATCTTTAATTGATGTAGTATTTTTATTTGGATGACAAGTAGTTCAGATGCAGATGTAAAATAAAATAGGAGGGAGGGGATATTAGTCAGATTTTACTGGATGACGCAGCACTGTGATCAAGATACACCCCTGTCATGAAATTCCCCTCTTGCTTCCTCCTTGCTACAAAATTTATGACTATAAAATCGTTTTCAGTTCAGCAAATGACATTTAACCAAAGCTCTTCCCCTTCTTCTATTTAATGCACTTGTTTCTAGTGTGCACACCTCTGAACTGAGATTTGGAAGGCTCTGGGGTGGTAAAATTGGAAGATGGCAGGGAAAATTGAGGGAGAAAATGTTAATGAATAATTGTTTTCTTTTTGTATGGATACATAATCTTAATCAAAACGTAGGCTGTTAATTTCATATATTATGCATTTTGTAAGGATTGGGTTTTTAAAAGCAAAATAAAGGAAATTTTTAGTATTACTGAAAGGTGGAAGAACAATTCTAATTTTCAGCAGGGAGCACACTTTGTTCTAGGAAAGGAGAAGAGTTGTACAACTGTAACAGTACTAGTCAGAAATGTTTTTCTGGCTGTCTGCCTATGTTGTCGACACAATATTTCTGTAGGTATCAGGTGAATAAACAGAGTAACTTTATAAACACCTTCCAAGGAAATAGGTTCCTATTGTACTGGTATACTTGTTGTTAAGAAAGAGCACACGTCAATCAATTCTAAAAAGCTGACCTATGGCTTGTACTTATTTTGTTGCTATAATATGATGTACCGTTTATAAAAGTTGATAATGAGAGATGCTTTGGGTATAGCATGCAGTGTTTGGTATCCCTTAAATGGCACAGGAGTCTGTGGAAAAGTATCTTATCTTATCTTATCTTATCTTATCTTATCTTATCTTATCTTATCTTATCTGTTAATTAAGATTTTTCAATCGAATACAAACCTATAATTCAATGATGGAATAATCAAAATGAACTACATAAGTATCAGGAAAAAAATCAGAATTTTGTAGCACTCAGAAAAATTAAGAATTTTTTGTGTATTTTTTTGCTTTGTGTGTGGGTTTTGGGTTTTGTTTGCTTGCTTTGGGGGGTTTGTTTGTTTTGTTGTTTTGATTTTTTTTTTCGTAGTTGCTCACGGGATGTAAAAAAAATAGGAAATGAGGAACAGGTTAATTGTGGATTAGCTATATTTTTAGGAAAAAATATATATGGTCTGATGTCATGGTGATTATTCTAAATGAAATAAACAACTTCATGAGTTTAGGTTAGCTCATTAACTGCAGACATTAGAATTTTTTTATACCTCAGAGCAGGAATATTGATTAAGAAACTAATATCGGACAATAACTTCTTGAGGATATGTAGTGGTGTGAGTTTATGGTTTTACTTGTTTTATGTGTGTACTTGTGGCTTTCTGTACCCCACAATGGTATGTTCCATGTACCCCTTTAAGCCTCTTCCCTGTGGTCTTACCCAGTTTCAGTTAAATGTCAATCATATGTTATGTAACCCCTGTGTCCCGTCTGTCACTTTGAGGCCTCTCCCTGCATCTGGAAAGTTCCAGGGAGAATGTTGAGTGATTGGACAGGATCCCGGGTTTTCCCTCCCACTACCCCTTGGTTCGTTCCTATGTTTGTCAGTTGTATGCAGAGCCACTCCTACATTCACCCTGATTGGCCTTAGACTGAACCCATCCCCTTGTTCCTCCCCCAATAAAGGTTGTTATTCAGAGGTGTCCTGCGCTCTGCTGAGGTAGACACCTTCTGTTGGGGTTGTCCTCTTTCGAGGCCTCAATAAACTCAACTGTTGAACCTCAGTAGAGTCCCTCCTTCATTTCCCTGCCATCGTTGCCTTCTGCCTGAAGACTAGCCGGGTCCACAGGATCAGGAAGGTGTCACAGCACACTGCCAGCTTGCTGTGGTGCCAGGGCTGGCCGGCACGAGTGAACGCTGACACCGCGACAAGGATATTTTAGGGGGATATTTGATACCTTGCTGCAAAGTGTAAATAAAAGAGAAATGTCTTTGGTCTTGAAATATCTGCTAGAAAGTGCTGTTGAGGAATTAGTTAGTGCAGGTGGCTCAGTTTGCAGCTGCAGTGCAAGTTGCAGGTTGAGCTCTGAGTGGGAGGAGCCCATGGCAAGAGGCTGTGAACTGGTTCTGACCCTTTGCATCTCAAGAGGTACAGAGACCTGTGGCCCAGCCAGGTGAGGGATACTCAGAGACATGGCAGGAGCCAGTGACCACAGGCTTTCAGGTGCTTAACCTGTGGGGGTATAATAGCCCACGTAGTCCTTTTTTCAGGGTTCATCCTCAGAGCTAGCTCAAGCTAGCTAGTTATCCTGTTGTTCTGTTGTTGCACCATGATTAAATAATTTTAAGGATCTGAAGCCCTGTGGGTAACCTGGGGCTGAGCTGGCAACAGAACCTTGTCTGACTCTGTGAGTGTGTGGTGTCAAGGAGAGGTTCAAGTGTAGGAGATCAAGCAGAGCACCTCTTGGGCCACTGGAGCCACATGATGTGAAGTGTGTGGTGTCAGCAGTGGAAGTCTGTGGTGGTGCAAGTGTGACTGACAGAGTGCCTCCTGGATGGTCAGACAGGGAAGTTTCTTCAACAAAACACAAGGTTGTAGTAGTGTTTCAGGACATCAGTTTGAATGAGCCTCCTTATGTACGCACGTACATGCAGTGGCAAAAGCACAATTCTCCAGATTATAAATTTTGGAAAGGAATACAGGCACGTAATTTCCATTTTTAATTAAAAAAAAATTAAATCAAGTATATTAAAAATTGTTTTATCTATATGGTCATCTCTTTATAGGTGGTGAGGAAATAATAGACACTTGGAGCCTGGGCAAGTTTCAGGCATAGGTTATGTCCAAAAGGATCAGGAG
The DNA here is from genome assembly GCA_003546035.1 of Mixornis gularis. Lineage (NCBI taxonomy): Eukaryota > Metazoa > Chordata > Aves > Passeriformes > Timaliidae > Mixornis > Mixornis gularis. The sequence goes on from QVAJ01000317.1 coordinate 508,447, forward strand.
AGACCCAAAAAACATAAAAGATGTGCTAATTATTCCTAAAATAAATCAAATTTATAAGGCATAATTTATATAAGGAAAATGCTTAAAATTAATAATGGCAGCGTGTCATTTTTGTATTTCCTTACCTGTCTAAATTTGAATAATGAGTAAGATGAGACACTCTTGTGGTACTGGTAGGGAGTGAAAAATCTAACATTACTTCATCTGTATCACATACAGGAGACATCCCTTGAGGTGCCTGGCAGACAAAGCCCTATCTCTGTCAGGGGGTGGATTTTTGTTCTATTTTTAAGGAATCCAGCAGTGACTTTTTGTCCACAGAGTATTTCTGCCCAAGAGAATAGTGCAGCAGGAAATATAATTCACAGTACAGATGTGAAGACTTTGGTGAAAAAGTCTTTTTATGGGTAAGCAAGAAAATAATTTTTATAGACTACACTGCTACACTGCTGGGCTCTCCTCATGCCTAGCTGGAGTGCAGGACACTACGGTTGGGATCAGGAGAGTGTCATGAGCAAAACCAGGAAGAGCTAGAGGTTTAGAAAACACAGCCAGACAGTAAATTGAAGGATCCTGAGTAGTCTGACCTAAGAATGGAAGATACAGGGGAAGACGGGAAAATATTAGGACTAAGAATGGATGGCAAGGAAAAATAAATAAGAGGCTATTTATAATGAAAATGGTTAAGAAAATAAATTTCAGATAATAAGCTTGAAGTTCAGAGAGGAATTATGTAAGTTTTGGAACACTACAGTGTATTATCTGTAGAGGACATGGAACCTCCCTTGGAGACTTTTAAAAGAAGCTTGGACAAATGACTGAGAAATAGCTGTGGTACAGTTGGCTTTGAATTTTTAATAGAAATTCACAGCATTTTCTGGGTAAAAAACCCCCATAAAATCAAGCACCCCAAACACCACAAAAAACCCACAAGTGTTTTTTCTTACTGAGAATGCAAACCAGCCCAAACTTTGCAAGGCTTTTCTTCAAATTTAAAGGTTATTTGCATAGTTCACTTTATTCAAATTGACACTTATAATGCCATGGTTAGTTATCCTGAGTTTCAAATGTACTGTTGTCCTAGAATTGATGGTATATTGACTGACTCTATGTCAGAAGAGCAAGCTGATGTTACCCTTTTACCCAGCGTCAAGCCTATTCACCCTTATTCTTGGTAATTAATTTCTGCAGTTTATTTTTACTGAGTACTTTGCCATTAGCATACCACAACTGCAGTAATACCCTAGTGTCATCCTTTCTTCCTCCATCTTTGCTTTTGAAGTCAATTGAAAGACAGATGAAAAATAACAACAATAATAATTTTAAAAGATGATAATAATAATAGTAATTTAAAAATCTCACAGAGTCAAACCCCAGGAGGGAATAATGTTTTAGACCATCTTTTCTGTGGACAAGAGAAAAAGTAACTAATCCTACTGAGTGTGATTTGCTATAAATTACAATCTTTTTGTATTTAAAGGTGAGTTTCTCTGCCCCTTGCAGGCAACTGAGAATTCATTGATATTAATGTCTCAAATAACTATATTTCAAAGAAGGCAATTTCACTAGTACTATTTCTACAGATGAGATTGTGAGCAATAGAAACTCTTTGGAATGAGAAAAAAAAGTTAATAGAGAAAAAAGTTATTAAAGAAAGAAGGAAAAAACAAGAATGTGGTAGTATTCTTGCCAGTGATCTTATAAAAATAGGTTACCACTTGTTCCTATTCATGCATGCAATCTTTTTTCTTCTGCAGTTTGTCAGGTTTATTTGAAATGAAAATCCTCTCTGATTCTGTACCTTCTCCTTGTCTTGTGCCTTGCTTGTAAAAATAAGAGGATCATCTATTCAATCATTCAAGTTATTAAAGATAAAATGAAGCTGCACCAAGCTCAGAACAGAGGTGTCTGGGGCTCTAATTAATACTTCCAATTTGATATTACTTAACAACTGTTAGTTCCCAGGTGATTGTGGTTTTGCAGCATATGTGGGATCCACCTGATACCTTCCTATGGGTCTCTTGGCACACCTTCGGAAATATTACATGAAGCAATGACAGAGGGTTGTTTAAACTCAAGTTTTAAACAACTAATATTTCTCCTTTATTTATAATAAAATAACTGATTATGTAAGGAATTTTGATTGGTTTCCCACAATCTCTTCCTGATAAGTCCACACCAACTGCTACTAATCTCCTATCCTTTTTAAGCTTATTAGAAATAATACGATTAATTTGTTCCAGTATTTTGAGAAACCCACTGGTCTGTACCACTCTAAGGTCCTAATTTTCAGTGTTTTCTCGGTTTTGTGTTTTGTTGGTTTTTTTAAATAGATGTACTATGGTTAGGAATCATACTAAATGGCTTTAAACAACTTATATCATATGGGAGGGTACTTACCATAAGTTAGAACACTGCTGCATTTATTTTAACCTGAATTTCTTACTATTTGTCACTACCCTTGGTTATGTTAACAGTTTCATTGCTGCTGGTATTTTCAGTGAAGGCTAATACTAAAGAGACATTAGACTCCTGGGGTCTGTACTGTCTTTTACAAAATAACCTTCTGCAGAAATTTCTCACCAATGCAGAAAAGCCCTTTTCTCTCTGTTGAATGGAAGAAACACTGAGGCTTGATTTTAGTACTAATGTGCTTTAAAAATGCACTAATGTTTATTTTTATGATGCTTGGAAGTTGTTTTAGAAATTACCTACAGGAAAAGCTAAAGTGACAAAATACATGGAGGTGCTAGTTATTTTCCCAGGATCTGTTTATTCCTTGTACGCTGTGAGGTAAGAAGTCTTCAGCTTTTGGTGCATCTCAGTGTGACAGATTTGGCTGTGTCTCTATGCAGCTGAATGCTAGCCTTGAGGAAATTTTAAGTTTCTGGGGAGCATGAGGGAACCTGGGGGGCACCTCTTCTTAAGGCAACTGGACTAGAGATTTTTCCCTATGGAATAATCTTAAATATTCTCTGCTTTGCTTATTGCTTATGTGTGGAAAAAAAGTGCAGGGAGAGACCA
>QVAJ01000317.1:511501-612524 GCA_003546035.1 Mixornis gularis
AAAGAGGCAAGAAAAGAGAAAAATAAGCAATGCTGATCTTTTTATAGGGTCAAGCAAATAATACATGACAATTTTTACATGGCAGGGGCATACTGTCGGGACTGTATGATACCTCTATGATATTTTTATATACAATAACTGTCAGGTTCCTAGAATGACAGAAATAGAATGAAAGAAAATCTCAAACTCAAATGTTTTTTCTGCATGACCCATCATCTCTTTTGTTTTGCCATCATCCTTGCAAAATTGGAATAATTAGATGTCAGTGACTGTGTAGGAGTTTGACAGATGAAATAACTTGCTTAAGAAGGTAAATTTGTCTAAGAGCAAGATTGGGAATGGAGTCTTACACAGAAGAAAAAGAGTACATAATAAACAAAGCCTACAGAGGAATTTCCTGTCTGCCTTGCTCCAGTGCAAATCATGAGCAACTTGACAGACATGGATTGATATTTTTTGTCAGGGTTTTGTATCTTCCATATATCCACAGGGGCTGGTGTGTAAACACCTAGGGTTAGATTAGGATCTATTTTTCAGCTAGTACAATGCCATATGTCTCATCCTGATGTTTATGTGGACCTCACTGTCACTGAGAAGTTCTTCTTTGGGACTATTAATTTGTTTATGGCTACACTTTCTCCTTACTGTCTTAGAATCAGATACCAGCACTTAGAAAATCCAGTGTATGTACCACATATATTTTTTTTCATTATGTGATGCTATGTGCACTGTTTTTATATTTCTCACTTTTTTATCTTTTCATTAGCTTTTGTTGAGCATGGTTTTACCAGGAACTTACTTTGCAAAATGAGTTCAACCAAGGATTTCAGTAATTTTTAATGAGAGATGAGTATTTATCAGTGGGATAAAGAGGAAATCCTTGTTTAAGGTCAGCTTCATATCAAACACTTTTGATTTTGGCCTGGCTAAGTCAGTTGCTTAAAATAAAAGAATAATAAAAAAACATTTTTAAGCTACTTTCCCATAGCATGCTGTAGCAAAGTACATTTGGACACCAATGAAAGGCACATTGGCAAAATCAGTCAGCCAAGAATCCATTTCGAGGGAAAAAGAGAATACGTCAGTGGGAATACTGGTAGAGTATAAGTGTTGTTGTAGAGGGAAACACTATGATTCAAGAAGTCATTATTACTTTGTTTTCATTATTATCATTGTTAGCCAATACTTTACTTTCACGGGAAGAAAAACAAAGTGTAAGGATTTCAGGGAAAGAAAACTGTGACATATCATAAAGTTATGGCCTCTGAATATCTCACAGATAAAGTTTGTAAATCTGGGTTATGGTCCATGAATATCCCAGGATGAAATTAAACAGGGAATGAAAACACAGATATGGAAAGAAATCAAGGAATAGCAAAGAAAAATTGATGTTCCTCTTAAAATCACTCCAGAATATGAAAGGTCTGGCTTACTCACAGAAAGCGCTTGTCTTTTCTTGATAAGGTTACCAGAAGTCTAATTTAGGTAACAAAGTGCTTGAGTTAGATGTGTGGCTTCACCTTGAAAATTGTGAGCAGTTTTGGTCACTACAATATAAAAATGATAACGAGCTATGAGAGGGTGCCCAAAGGAGGGCAAAAAAGATGGTGAAGAGCCTGGAGGGGAAGCTGTGTGAGGAGTGGCTGAGGTCACTTGGTCACTGTTCAGCCTGGAGGAGACTGAAGGGAGCCCTCATTGAAGTTACAACTTGCTCAGGAGAGGAAGAGGAGGTGCAGGCACTGATCTCTCCTCTCTGGTGACCAAGGGAATGGCCTGAAGTTGTGTCAGGGAAGTCTGAGGTTCAATATTAGAAAAAGGTTCCTCACCCAGAGGGTGATTGGGCACTGGAACGGGCTCCCCAGGGAAGTGGTCACAGCACCAGCCTGCTGGAGTTGAAGAAGTGTTTGGACAATGCTCTTGGGCACATGGCGTGATTCTTGGGGATGGTCCTGTGCAGGGCTGGAAGTTGAACTCGATGATCCTTGTGGGTCCCTTCCAACTCAGCTTCTTCTGTGGTTCTATGACTTGCTCAGATTTAGTAGGCAAGAACACAGTCTGTAAAATAGAGGATAAGAAAAAGTTCTGGCTGAATGTTTATTGTTAGCCTTTTGATTCACAATAAAAAAACCCAGTATTTCGAGCCTTTGCCCAAGTTTGGGGTGGATGGGAAAGCAAGCTTAACATTTTGAAGATTAGTAGACAAAAAATAAAACGAATAAACACACGCACAAGAAGCCCCAAAACATGCAAGCCAGCAATAACTCTCCCCTGCCAAAACACAAACAACAAAGCCTCCCCAAACAATAAACCAACCCAAAATAAAGCTAACAACAACATAGGTATACAAAAATGAGCAACCCTCAAGACCTTAGCTGTTAATGCATTCATGATCAGTCACAGAAGACTTCAAACCATTCAGGATGTTCTGAAGAAAAATTTCTTTATTTCCAATTATTGAACTATGACTTTTTTATTTTAATTGGCTTCTTTGAGAACTTTTCATCCAGTTTTCTAGTGTTGCTGAGTTTCCACTTCAATGATATAAGCTCCCTCTGCTTAAAAGGAATTTATAGAGCTACAAGGTGTGAATGTTCTGAGCCTGGAAGACTGAAATAATTTTCCAGAAAAAAGATCAAGACAGGATTTTTCCAGTGATCATGCAATGTACTGGCCTTTGAAGCAGAGAGGAAAAACAGTTGCATAAAATAATGAGAGCAGTTTCTACATCTTGAATCAGTGACATCTTTTCTGCTACTTGTATGCGCCATGGTTTTAACTCCAGCCAGCAACTGAACCCCCCAGAACCACTCACTCCTTTCTCCCTGCCCCCACCCCTGCAGTGGGATACAGGAGTGAATCAGAAGAGTAAAAGCGAGAAAACTCAGGTGTTAAGATAAAGAGAGTTTAAAAAGTAAATCAAAGGCCACACATTCAAGCAAAGCAACCAAGGAATTTACTACTTCCCATGGTCAGGCAGGTGTTCAGCCATCTCCACAAAGGTGTTCGGCATCTCTGTGCAGTGGTGACTTGGGAAGATGATACACACTGTCACTCCAAATGTCCCCCACTTCTTGGTTCTTTGCCCAGGTTTATACACTAAGTACCATGTAATAAGGCCTGGAATATGTCTCTGGTCATTTGGGGTCAGCTGTCTTGGCTGTGTCTCCTCCCAGTTCCTTGTGCACCCCCAGCCTACTCAATGGTGGGATGGTATAGGGAGTGGAAAAAGCCTTGACTCCTTATAAAGTGCTGCTAAGCAAGGATTAAAACATCCCTGAATTTTCAACACTGTTTCCAGCACTATTCCAAAGCATAACCCCATACCAACCACTATGCAGAAAATTTACCCCAGTCAAAATCAACACAATATATCATGCAGAAAGAGCACGTGAAACTAAGCGTCTCTGTAGCACAGAAAGCAGCTCTTTAGTCATGACCATTTTCCAATCATGGTGTCTCTCTATTTTTACCCTGCTTTCCTGGGGTGGTAGAGGCAGGCTTAAGAACGAAACTCTGAATTGTGGGGAACAAATCTGGTGGCAATCTAGTGTGATTAGAGTCTGATTTTGTGAACGTGACATTGTAAACCCAAAGAATGACAGATTTTAAAACAACTAGCTATATGTCTGTCAATGTAAGGAAGTCATTCTATGATAACCAAATAGAAAGTTTTATCACATACTGCTCATTTTGGTTTTTAAATAAAAAGACCTTGCCTGTCCCATGTTGGCTTGATGACAATTTTCTGTCTGTGAAAAGATTTGTGGATTGAAAACCAAAGGCTAGACAGCAGTGGCTAAAGGTCTGTGGCTGGCAAGCAGGACAATGCTAAGATTTTTATTTCTGGCTTCCTCCTAGGATTGTTCCAAAGCTGTGAACAGGGAAATTGATCAAAATCTCCATTATCCCTCATTATCCATTAACAGCTGTGTGCCACCATATCTTCAAGCATTCAGTTAAAAAATGATTATTTCTATCCTGTGATTATGATGAACCATAACTGTCCTAACCTTGCTATCATTATTTTAAAATTTTTGGGATATGGGTCCAGAAAAAATCATGAAGCATTGGGAGCACGAGTGTCAGAATCCTGACAAATTAAATTGGTGAGGTAGGAACTGTTATTACTACAGGAACAGCTTCGTACAAAACAATGAAGTAAACTCAGGCACATTTGCATCTTGGATTTACATGGAGATGTAAGAACAAAATTAATTGTCAAAAGTTGTCCAGAACTTGTCCTTAATAAAGATTGCTATACAAATACAGAGGTAAAGTTATCAGCATGGCGCAGTGTCACACTGTAATCAAAGTCTGACATTATTAAAGTGGTGTATAATTCTTTTCTTGACTATGGTAGTGGCAAACTGCATATCATGCTGGACACAGGCCAGGAATATATTTACTTGATGAGTTCCTCCTGCAGCTGTGCTTTCACTAATGCTACAAGGATAGTAGATGCTTTCCCATTTACACAATGCAATTACAGACATGTATCTTCATAGTACCCCATTCCTTTCTCTCTGCTATTCAAATCTTGATTCTGTCCAGGTGCTTGGTGTTCTGAAAATATTCTTGCTTGCACAGATGCAAATATGTGTCCTACACTGAAGTACATTTAAGAGTTGCATGAGAGAATAGGATCTGAAAAACTATGAGATTTTGTAGGGATTACTGTGTAACTTTGGCTGTGAAAGCAAAAGCTATGATATTCTGACAAGGGGAGGTGCTGCAATTTCACATGTTCTCTGTAGGAATCTGAAAAATTGCTTAATGGTATCTTGCCTATATTCTGGAATTCACCAAAAGAAGCATGACCAGCAGATGAGGAGATGATTCTGTGCCTTTATCCAATCTCATGAAATACTACCTGTAGCTGCATCCAGCTCTGGAGGCTCCCAGCATAAAAAGGACATGGACCTCCTTGCTGGAGCAAGTCAAGAGGAGAAACTTAACCAAGAAGATGATCAAAGGACTGGAACATGTCTCCTATGAAGATGGGCTGAGAGAGTTGGGGTTGATCAGGCTGAGGAAGAGAAGGCTCCAGGGGGACCTTACAGAAACCTTGCAGTACCTAAATGGGGCCTACAAAACAGCTGGAAAGGGACATTTCACAAAGGCGTGTAGCAATAAGATAGGGCTTGAAACTGAAAGGGACTAGATTTAAGTTAAATATTAGAAAGAAATTCTTTAGTGTTAGGGTAGTGAGGAACTGGAACAAGTTGCCCAGAAAAGTTGTTGATGCCCCATCGCTGGAAGTGTTCAAAGGCCAGTTTGGATGGGGTTTTGAGAAGCCTGGTCTAGTGAAAAGTGCCTCTGTCAGTGGCACGACAGTAGCTAGGTGATCTTTGAGGTCCCTTCCTACCCAAATCGTTCTGTGATTCTACAATATCTGTGGAACAACTATTCAAACCCCTGTGCCGTGGACAAGGAACCTTTCACGTGACCGGGTTACTCCGAGCCCCATCCTGTCTTATCTAGAGGGATGGGGATTCTCCACATTTCCCGAGATAGACAGTCCACAATTTCTCTGGGCAGTGGTGGAGAAGAAAATTAGTTTTTTGTCTGTGATATTGTGGACCAGAACATAAAAGCTTCTAAATATATTATGCTTTTAAGGACTATGTGGAGAAGAGCTGGTGAAATAAGATCCTCAAAACTGTCAAATGCGTTGTCTATATTGTAGTATCCAAAATTTAACAATAGTGCATTTTGCAGGTAACAGCAGTAAAAACGGATTTCTAAAATATTCCTTAGTGTAACCTGGTGATTTTTTTTCCTTAAACGTTTCATAAAATGCTTTCTTTTACTAAGACTCTTATTACAAGCAGAAATGGGTTTTCTGTGATAATTTATGTGACACCGAAGGAAATTTCTACTTAATTTACTTCTTCTAAATGTATTGAATATGTCCCTAAGTTTATTCATAAAGCCACAGGTGGTTGGTCTGAAACTTAGAGATTGTTCCTGGCTAAGCACTTAAGTAGCAAGGTATTATTTGAACCCATAGCCACTGAAATGCTCTACAATGCTTTATGATGGATTTCATTTTGTTAAGTGAATTTTCTGTCCACTTTAACTATTGTGGAGGTTCTTGTGTTCTTGTGTGTGGTGATCTTTCTGTTTGTGCGGGAGGCATTTGACCTTTAAAAGTAAGTGTATGCAGACCAATAGATTTTGCACTCATATAGTAAAGAATATAGGTATCCCCCAAATTATACATGCTTCATTTCAGGTGGTTTTGAACAACTGATTTTTTTTGGGTCTGGATTCTTTGGAATCATACTTACTTAGTTTTGAAATGCATGGCCTGCATTTCTGCCAGCAACACGAATCAAACTATTTCTCAGATTTGCCAGAAGGGTTTGATGAAAACAAGGTATTTTAAACAAACTGTATATAATGTTTCTGTCAAAATTAAATGCAGCAAACCATCAAATGACATTAAAGGTTTCATTTTAGTAATTTATAGTGTGAAGAGTTTAAAAAAAAAAAGGGTGCCATGCTGTCATGTGTGCACTAGAGGGCAATACAAGAATTACAGTTTTGATGGAATATTCGATATTTCTTTCCCTCTGTCCTTCCCTACAACTTTTTAGTAAACTTTTATAGGATACAGAAAGCATACATTAATTCAAAATGTGCCTGAGTGGGATTGTGTTGAAATTACTTGGAATGTACCTCTTCGCTAATAGGTATGAACTGCTGGCAGCTCAGATCCTGCTTCATGGAGTGGCTTGTGTAATGAGTTTTACAGATTAAAAAATACAAACAATGTGTACTAAACTCTTTGATTTACTCCCATACGTTAGGGAGGAAATAGAAATAATTCAGTGTCACTGGGAATAATATGGTAGACATATCATTATTCATTCAAATGACAACACCTAGTGTGTAAGAAATGAAGTTTCTTTCAAAATGTTGCAGATACTTACCCTGAAATGTCAAGCAGAGGTTAGTATTTATGTTAATTAATGTAAACAAGTTGCCCAGGCCTTTTGCTTATGTTCACCTTTAGAGCTCTTATGTGCCTGGAATTCTCAGCACAATGACTTATAGGCTAGTTTATGATTGTTAAAGGGATAGTTAAAGGGCACATGAGCCCTTTAGGATGTTTGACATCCTGCCCTGAAGGGGTGTGACACCCTGACTGAAGGGCAGCTAGATCCCTTTAGACCTTAGAAAATCTACTAGGAAGATCTAGAGAACCTGCAGAAGTATCAGAATGTGACTTTTTTGTACCCTGCCCCTCAGCACCCTACCCCCACAAATCTGCTTGCAAAACTTAAAATAATAAATTTATAAACATAAGGCACCAGAAATAAAAACATCCTTTCATTCTTTTTTCCTGCAGTGACAAGAGATATATATTCCAAATTGTAGACAGACCTGCCTTGGAGATAAATGGTCTGATTTCAGCATCTCAGCAGTAGATAATAGATTCCCTTAGAACCACATAATTAAAAAATGACATTTCTACTACAGTGTGCCAACTTGCCACTGCCATTGCCCTAGGATTCTGGGGATGGGGAAGCCCTGAAGGGCACAACAAAACCAATCTTATGTTCTTCAGGGGGACAATGTAAGTTTGTTTTAACAAAGATAAAGATCTCGAAGGGGGCAAAGGATATTTTTATAAACTTCTTTCTTTTAAATGGGAAATGTCTGAGGGAAACCTGTTTATTATACAGTACACCAGATGAGAGAAAACATATGCAGACTGGCAGTAAAAATTAATATCTTAATTTCCATTACAGTTAAGAGAGCAAGGATCTGGCATGAATCAAAAATGTTGAAAAGTGAGAGACTCATGGTAAGGGCCTTTTCCCAGTATGATGGATAGCCTTTTGTTTGTGAATGACCTTTATGGTGCTTTAACTCCCAACAAAGCAAAATTTTCTTATAGCCAAGATTAGTTGTTTTTAAGACTTATGGTAAGCAAAACTCTCCAAGAATAGATTAATTGAGTGTATATTCGTGTTGTCTGAATAAAACCACTCTAGCAGCCTGCTCTGGTAAGAGCAAGAGGGTAGGATCTGGACTTTCGGGATATCTGGTGTCTGACTTCCTTAAATTCATGCTGCTCGTGTGGTTTTCAGGGGTTAAAAATCTACAATCTGTTACCCTAACTTAGACAAGATGGTCAATCAGGAGGTCCCCATGAATGATAAAAGCCTTTCTGTAGAGCTGGGCTCACTCAGTGAGAGCTCTCAGAGTGAGTGTCCTTCCTATACAATATGCTGGGGATCTAAGCTGGCTTGGGGCCCTGAAGTGGCAAAATGCAGTGTCATAAGGCAAACTGTGACTTATGTGCTTTTGCCTTCAGTGCTTGCTTGAGTAAGTTTGGAATTGACAAGCAAAATATCCTAGGAGAACCACAGCTCTTTATACCTGCCTTGTACTTTTTAAACTGTTTTCTTCTCCAACAAAGCCCTTTTTTGATCTCCTGAATGGCATTTTGAAATTAAAGAAACGAGGAACAAGGAAATCTCCTTTGGGACTTTGTCATTGTTAATAGAAATGATGGTAATAATTGGCATTCACTGCTTGAGCATGCCTCTAGCATGAGTAGCTAGATTGTCAACAGTGGTTTTATTTTTAATTCTGACATGTCTAGAATGTTTCACCTCGAGAAATTACACTAGATACTGCATTTCCTACCAAAAGGAAATGACGTCTCTCCCTTCTGTGTCCTAGGAACACCTCTTCTGAGGGTAATTCTTCTGGGATTCTGTCTTGAATAAAAGCAGCAGAAAGGGGACAATTGCAATGCAACTGTTTTATAACCTATGGACTGGAAGCAACAGTTCATTTCCCTATGAATTATAGTCTCTGCTGGGTCTGAAATTAACCAGCACTGAGAAAAATACAGCAGCAATAAAATATTCCAGATTTTCAGTAGTGTTTTAAGTGAATAGTTATTTTATGCTGGTTGATTGTTAAGCCCACTGTTCGGAACAATGGAAGGGGATTTCCTTTATCCACTGTGAATTCAAATGAATAATTTTCAGTAGTCAAGGAGTAATTGCTCCGATTTGGGTAGAAGCCAGGTCCTCTGTTATTATGATATTTAGAAATTTGAATTTTCAGTGGTAGAGCACAGAAATGTTAGCTTGACAATGCAATGAAAACAGCAAATTTTTGGTGATATCTTGGTTATCTGGAATAGTACCACATTGTTGCCTTGAATCATGGCAGATCTGCAAACACTGTAATTGCAGAAACCAAAGGGAGCTAGTGAAAAGGAGACAATGAAGAAATGATGATAAATACTAGAGGTGTGTTTTTCAATTCTATTATAAATAATAGATTGTATTGGGGTCCTAAGGAGATGACTGGTGAAAAAAGGAGATAGAAAGCAAGGCATAGAAAACAAGCTTTCTAAAACGCAAGGAGTTTTAAGTAGGTTTAGAAAAACTTAAGAGTTCATAAAGGAAATTCTTTACTCCCATACCTGCCATCTGCATTTTCTAACAGAGATAAGGAGAAAAAATCTTTGCAAGAAAGAAAGAAAGAGAGAAAGAAAGAAGTGCTGGAGCTGATCGGGAATGTTTTACAAGAAGAAAGTTAATCAATTACAATTAATGTCAGGGAAATGCAGGAGCTTTAAAGCCACCTGGGAGTTCTCTCAGGGCTGAGAGCATCAGAAAAGAACTTCCACCCAGGTGACAATGAAAGAAAGCTTTCTGAAGACCTGTGGGCTGGATCATGCTAAATCATAACTAGTGACAACTGGGAAGAATGTAGAAAAGTCTGCTGCAGATCTTCTGTCTTGTGGATCAACATACATTAGAAATATAGCAGTGCCAAACAACCACTTATGTGCCCCATTGTCATTGTTAGACCCAAAGAGGGATCCAAAATACTGTTCAAAAACAAGATTAATCATCCCTTCAGTGAAATTCTGTGAGCCCTTCTGTGAATCTCTTTCCTCCCAGCACAATTCCTCTCTCATACAGATGAAGGCTCTCTAATAACTAAACCTTGTGTGGCATTTTTGGAGGATGTGATCTAGGATGAAACCTATGGTTGTTTTGACAGATGCAGTAGGTTTTCATTAAGAATTTCCCCAATATAAAAGAAGTCTTGGTACAGCAGAGGAGGGAGAAACTGGTTCAGTGATACTTTAAGTGACAAATAATGAAAAGGAACACAATGTTGGTGAGGGTTTTTGTTTGTTTGTGGGGGGTTTTTTTCTTTTTTTTTTCCCTTGAGAAATTGTTCCAGAGTTACCATTGTCTTGTTACACTTTTCAATTTTTAGGAGAATTTGCAGAGGTAAAACTACATGATGTATGTGGGAGTCACTGTCAAACTAATGCAAGAACTTTGCCATTGTGAATAGTTACTTGAGTTATTCAAAGCAGAGATTCATGTATTTTAGGTGTATTCACACATATATATAATAGTGTAGGAGCTACTCTTTCACACAGCGGACCTTACAATGGCAGCACAGATTTGAATTTACCTGTGTTATTGGACAACAGCAAGTCAAACTTCTGAACATTTTTTTGACAGTCTTTTAATCCTTTTCAGTTATACCAAGGCTGACTTGCTAAATCTGTTCTGAAATCTGAAATTGTTCAGTGGTGAGAGTGTTCAGATTGGTCTTTGTTTAGTTGCTATATATTTCTAACTTTATTTTGTTGAAAACAGTATCTATAGCTATCAGCTAAGAGGCATTTACCAATTACTAAATTCCACTGCTTCTTTGGTAACAAAGGAAAACAATAATATCACAATCTGCCAAAAAATAGTAATCCCACTTACAAAAAGTGGCCATGGCTACTGACTTCCAATATGAATAGAGAGAAGCATCTGTATTCCCTAAACTTCAATTTATTTGAGACTGAGCAATATTTCTCTAAGTAAATCACTGTCAAATGTGAAGAATACCCCCTAAATTAACAGTCACTTTTCTATTCACCTTTATTGCACAACCCAGTACTAACCATGATGCCAAATCAAATTCCTTTCTTTCTCATTTATATGGACAGCTTCTCTCATGACAACAAAATTTGAAGTCTCTAGCATATTATACCTGCTCTATGCTTGGCTGAGCCTTGCTAAAAACCCGGCTGTCTTTTCAGAAAACTGCAGAGCAGCATTCCTTGTTTCCCTTACAGTCTCTGTCACAGAAAAAAAACCCCACCTAATCACAGTCCATAACCATAGCTCACTTCAATTATATCAGTGATGGTAACACCCTGCATTTTCAGATGAGAAACTATCTAGTAATTGCAGATGTTCTGCCAAGAGCACATGGTGCACTTGATGACATATAAGCAGATGATCAGGAACAAGGAATAGCAGCAGTACGTGTGAGACTGATAAAAGCTGTATCACAAGGCATATAAATTTAGCAGGGAAAAAAAAAAAGCCAGAAAATAAAAAAGTGCCATGAGATAAAGCTGAAAAAGAGATAAGAAAATTCTTCCCACATGGGAAGGGAGGAAAAAAAAGAAAGAAAATTGGGGAAGGGGAAAGGAGAAAGCAGATAGAAATTTGGTGAGCTGGAAAATAAATTTCAAAGTACGTTCCATTAAAAAGGGGAAAAAGACTGACAAATTTGAATGTCAAGAAAGAAGGTTGTGAAGTAACGTACATTTCACATACAGTGTGATATACAGAATAGACAAGAAACTTGTCTGTGATTCCTTCTGCATTTTACTGTTTGAGACCAAGTATCTTAACTGTATGACATTGTACAGGTAAAAAGGATTTTCTTTCACATACTCCTAGTGATATTATGACTGCTGTCACTATGCTTACAGCACAAAAATCCTGTTACTTATTAATATTACGGGAGTGATTAATTCTCTAAACCACCTTGTACATACCTGTCCTATGCTCCCCCACATTTCCTAAAGCTATGTGAACCTCAGTGGGTAGAAGACATGTTTATGGAGATGGCATTGAATCTACTTGATATTTGGCATTGTTGGATCGTAATTTCCCATAATTCCCCATCACTGAGTGAATAGAAAATGTTTCAGAATATTACCATATATTAGGATGTTATAAACCAGGGAATAGAATGAAGACATGCTAGTAGCCTCAGCCACTCAACCCTGCACAAGGCCTGTATTTCCTTTAAAAACCAAAACAAACAAAAATTTTAAAACTCAAGTGAGTTCATTTGTGGTGAGAAAAGAAAAATACCTGAAGCCCTAAGGCTAATTGCTAGTTGTAAAGTGCAGCCTGCTTCCCTCACCATACCGAGAGGTGCTTCAAATTTATTACTTGCCATGTTGCTTTAGGGACAGATTTGTGAAAGGGGCAAGAGCTTGAAATAATTCACTTAATGGAGCCTCAGTAATTTAACCAGCTATTTCAGATGGAAGCAGTGCTCTGATTAAAGGGGAGCTGCTGATACAATGAATGACTGCCATGAAAGTCAAATGGAAATGGCTTGAGGAGGGATGGAAAGGGTAAAAGAGGAAGGATGAAGGTAGGAAGCAAGATCACTGCAATGCAGACTAACAAACGTGACAGACCAATCTATCATGGTCTGCAGAGGTAAAGGGACTTTCCAAAGGCTGTGAAACAGTATGACATGACTAACAAGACTCTAACCATTCACACATCTATTGATTGAGCTACATCCATGGAAAACAGATAACTCTCTCAAAAGGGGACATCTTCTGCATCAAAAACAACAGGTACTGTATTTCTTTTGATGGACTACAAAGGCACTTTTCTCACTCATTTGAAATATTCATACACATGTCGAAAATAAACCCAAAACATGAAAAACCACCAGCTTTCTTGTTTTCTAGTCTCATCTTTTCCCTCTTTTTCTGGTATGATTTGCAAAAGTGAACAAGAAGTCAGGGTAAGGGCAACTCACAGGCGTATAGGCTTTCATTTATCAAGGAGCAACAACACATTAGTGCAAGTCTCCTTCCCCTTCTCTTGCTCCTTCTTTATGAATACACAGACATACCTACATACTTGTGTATGTTTGGTTATTTCCACATATGCACAGATTTATATATATATATATATATATATCTATATGTTCCTTGTGTGTATTTGTGTATTTGTTTAATCAAGAGATTTAAACTAACATGTGACTACTTTTAAAATACTTGGGACAGAGTATAGAGGTGCAGTATGTCTTTGCTTTTATACTTTTGGTTCTATATCTATTGAGTATACTCAATGAAATTAATCATGTACATTTCTGTTACTACTGATGGAGTAACGTTTGAGTTCTTCATTTTGTCCTGTAGTCTGTCAGAGTAAAAATTACTGTGGGAAGACAGATAGAGATAGTGCTAAAGGCAATCCTGCCTCTGATATATTGCAGCTGTGTTAATTACCAAAGAGTGGGAACAGCCTTTCCCTCACAGCTGGGTGTGATAAAAGAGTGAGTTAGTTGGTGGAGTGGTCAGTTGGAATCTGCTGGCCGTGCTGTGAGGAGGAAGGGACAGGAGGCTGTGTGAGGGAAAGATAAGGTAAATCACTGTCTGAGGAACAGACAGGGTCAGGTGGTCATGCTAGGGACAGGAAGGAGCTAGCTGGAACTGCAAAAGGAAGAGAGAAAAAGGAGAGAAAGAGCCACAGCTGGGTGGGGCTGCCCATGGGAGGCTACCTAGAAAATGTATGAGAGACTTTTAGATAACAGGGTGCTTGAAGTCTTCTGAGGTTTTACTGAAGCACTCTGAGTGTTGTGGTCATCTCTACAATGACAAATTACTAGTGCTTGTTTCAGTTAGTTTTAAGCAAATACTTGCTTTCCTTGGGAGTCTTAATATGCCTTCAGGGGCAAAAAAGAATGAAGCAGATTAGGGATCTATGGAAGCTATTTTTTTTCCCAAAATAAAAACCTTTTTGTGTCCCAAGCAGGGTGACCTTTGGAAAAACAATAAAGAAGTCATTCAGGTCAATAACATAATTTTAAAAAAGGTGATATTTCTATGTCTTATGATTTTGTTTGGTTTACATTTTTAGTGAGTAAAAAAATAACACAGCTTTGATATTTTTTGTGAACTGAATCCATTTGCAGAGTCTGACCTAGAACTTGATTACTCCTATATTTACTGTTCCTAAGAGCAAACGGAGAAGACAGCTCATTTGTAAGCATCCTGCCTGGATAATTTTCTTGATGTTATAAAACATGCATGTACTTTTTTACAGTACCTGTAACATGCATGTACTTTTTACCCTAACCCTATATATAATCTTGCAAATTTAACATTAACCAAAGTGAGATTCTGTGTTGACTTCTGTCAGATCAACGGTCTTCTGCATTCACTTTATTTAGTAATTTAGCAGAGACAGAATGTGTGTGTGTCTGTGTCTTGAAGGTGAGTTACTGAAAGGTGTCAGTCTCTGCTGTAGTTCAGCTTAGAATAAAATCCCACCACTAAATAAAATAACTGTGAGCTTTTAATATCATTAAATCATAGAACATTCTGAGTGAAGGAAAACGTTCACTAGACCAGGTTGCTCCAAATCCCATCCAGCCTAGCCTTGAACACTTCCAGGCATGGGCCATTGACAGCTCCTCTGGAAAACAAGTTCCAATGCCTCACCACCCTCACAATAAAGGTTTTTTTCCTAATATCTAATCCAAACTACTGTCTTTCAATTTTAAACCAGTCTTCTTTGACCTATTACTGTATGACTGTAAAAAGTCTCTCTTAATCTTTTTTGTAGGCTCCCTTCAGGTACTGGAAGTCTACAGCTAGGTCACCCTGGAGCCTTCTCTTTTCCAGACTGAAAAATCCCAGTTCTCATCATCTTGGTTATTGTTTCTATATTTAATTATGTGAGGTATGGAAATCAGTCTTTTTGAATGAAAAAACTCCAAGACTGTAATGTAGAATCTAGGCAGAAGGGATTGTTTCAGACTTTGTCACACTGGAGGGAAGTTAGATCCATCTGTGAGTTTTTAGGTTTTGTGCTGTAACCCTCTGTTAACTGCATGCTCAAGTGGAGGTGATAGAGTGGCTCCCATTCCCTTACACACTTCTGTCATTCATCCACATTCCAGCTGCATTTAGACTCAGCTGGATTTAGTAAGCAATTGTATTTAATCATCTTCACCTATTTTTACCGCAGTAAGTGATTTGACAGTTTAGAGCCCTCCTTTCTCTAGGCACCTGGATGCTACTCCAAATACACTTGAATGGATCACATAGGGCTGTTAAGAACTTGGTGAGGCTGCCATTCTTCATGCAAATGAGCCTTTTTCTATTACTGATATGCTAGTTTTCATCTGTATTTGCAGAGAAAATGCTAAGGTGTTGAGATTACAAATGAGGAGTTCACACACAGACACCCCCCACCCTGTCCAACACACAAAATGGCTTGGTGATAGAGCAACTGTATCTTTCCTACCCACAAGGATATCTCTGTTAGCTAGGGGTGATGTGTTATCTCAGTTATCTTTTGACACATCAACCCAAAGGCAAGGTGGGAATATCAGTTATGTGAATGGAAATGGGGAGAAAATTCATTGAACTTGGCAGATGCACACACACTGTAAAATCTGCCAAAATGAGAATAGAATGGGGGTGTGTGAAGCCATTCTGATTTTGCTATAACCCTACAGATTTCATGGGGGACTCGTGGCTTACCGTGACATCATTGAGAGGATGACTAGATTCTACATATATTAGACAGATTTGGAGGGATATGTTTCATAAGTAAAAATGGGCATTCACAAAGTTGATCCTTTTCATTTTCTGGATAAGTGAATGTTGCTGTTTGACTCTCTGACTTGCTGGGTCAGAGTGCAGAAGTCCTGACATTGGCTTGGATGCAAAGTAAAGTGTCACCAGTAAATCTATGTTTGGATGCACTGACACTTAAAAAGGCCAAGTTGTGAAGTTAGTTAATTAAGAATTTCCCAGGGATCATTGCAAGTCTCTCTATGTCATGACTAAGTATAAAATATACTTAACAGTTTTAAGTCATTCTAATGATTGTGCCAGAAAAGCACAAATAGACAGAACATATAAAATGCTAAGAATTCTTATTTTTACATAAATGAAAAGCAATACATAAGAAGAGATGCACCATAAATCCTGTAACTGTCACTAAATCAGGGCTTATTCTTTTTTCTTTCTTTTGCTGTAACATAGTGAAGGGCTCCTTCCCTCCTTCCCTCCTTCCCTCCTTCCCTCCTTCCCTCCTTCCCCTTTCATCAGGAACACTGATGTATTTAAGGGTGTATATATGTACTTGTGCCCTGATGTCAACTAAATGTCTCTTCATACAGCATTTTCCCTCGATAGATTCTCAGGGTATCCAGTTTCCGAATGAGTGTTGGCTAACCTGGCTATAAAAGCTGACAAGTGAAAAAAAGAGATCAGAAACTGTTGGCATGTGACAGCAGTGTTGTGTGGCTCTCATTGAGGTGGTCTGAAATAGAAGCTGGACCACCCATTGTCTCCCTTCATTGCGACTGGGCTGAGTGACGGTTCTAGTTCACTGCCCATCTCTGCTGAGTCACAGGTACTCTTGCTGCTGGCCCATTATCACTGAATAAACTGATTTTGTGCAGTTATCAACGATAAGATGTATTTAAATAAATCACAATAGGAAAAAAAAACCCACACACAAATCATTTAGTACACTGCTGGTCTCAAAATAGGTTAACAGGGCAGCTATAGAGCATAAAACAAGCTTGAACCTTTTACATTTTCTGGGTCATTTCACAGAACAGGCAGTTGCAAGAAGAGTGGTGTGCTCAGGAGAGATGTTTCTTTTTAAGGTGTAGAAAGCCCTCTGTATTGTTTAGGGGTTAGATTGCTATGGTATCAAAGGTAAAAACCAGCATACAATAGCTACAGATGAGTCATTCTGAGAAGGTTTCAAGGTACTGAAGTGAATTAAGATAACTTTATGCTGTTCCTGTTCTTAACAGTTCAAAATAATGGCTTGTTGCACCAGAGGAGTAAGAGAAGTCCACTGGGTTCCTACCGTGTCCAGTGCTTTACAAAGTCATAGCACAGATACAGTTCCTTTCTTGGGGTCTTGCAGCATAAATGGTCAACACACATTCACCCATACATGCACACACAGAGAATGCAAACCCCAGAATCACTCAAAAAGGTGTGTTGGGTACAGAAGCAGAAAAATAAAGAACATCCACAAACTGTTCCTGAAAGACTGTGGTAATTTTGAGCTGAACTTCTGTGTGCACTTTGTGGTAGGAGATAATGCTTCCTGACCCCTGCTAACAGAGGTTGAATTTGCAGTGCACAAAGGTAGACACTGTCATTTCTGTCTTGCCAGGTATAAATGGAGAGACTCTTCTGGCTGTGGATGTCTCTGCCAGTTTGAAAGGCAGCTAACCCTCTGCCCTGGTAGAGGGCCAATCGATTGACTAAAAATACAGCATTCTGACATGAAAATGTTCCCTGCTGAGCAGATTTCATAGTAGACTATTGAGATAACAGAGTAGAAGAAAGGACAAACTGTTCTTTAGGACAACAAAATCATTTTGGCTCATGCTTTAGTTTCAAGATATTTCATAACCACTTGAAGTGCTGTTATTTCTCATTTTCCTCTCATTTACTTCAATGTTTATGTTTCGTCTTGAATGAAGACTACGTTACAATAAATTCTTTGCTCTTCAATTGATACAACACATCTTTTTTCCCTTCCTCTCTCAGCTGAGATCTTAACACAATATTAAAAAAGAATCAGCACCCTTCACAGTGTAAAAGTATGTCAAGGAAAGTATATTGAAACACTAAATCAGGGGAAAACAGTAGATGAAAAGACCTTCTATAAAATGTTGGAAGATGTAGGGAAGAAAGCGTTTATGGAATTAACCTGTCATGCTATGGGTGATCCCAGGCTCTACAGCTTTTCACACTCTAGTATGTGTCTATTCCATAATTAGGGTGGGAAGGAGAAAGATTGCTCCTTATGAACAATTAAAATAAAAGCAATTATTAAGCTGTGCATATTTTTCTCCTCATTATGAATTAAATGAGCAAACACCAGTTTATTTCCTGCTCATTTTTATTCTCTTCCCTTGCTAAAAGGCATTTAAAAATCCTTTGTACTACATGGAGAGATTGGAAGCTTAATTACAGTACTTCTAAAATGCTTTGAGATCCTAAAGTGAAAGATGTTATTGTACCGTGAAAAAAAAATAAGAGGTTTTTTTCCCCCTCCTTTTTCTGCTACCTACTTTACAAACCCTCTTTTGTGTTTGTGACTTCATTTCACCACCCGCCTAAACAGAGGATGGGCTTCCTATCATACTAGCCCATGAAGCAGGATATAACCTACTGCTATATCTCACTAGATATAGCTTTGTAATTTGTAGACAGGATAAGCCTTTATTCCTGGGTCTTTAATAGTGTCAAACTGTACATAAGCTTCATGCTTCTGGAACCCAAATAACATGAAACCTTTCTTGTGGCCTGCTGAAATATCTCACAGATATGGGATACTCACTCTGATCAAAACATTGGCTCTATGTGATTGGAGCGGATATATTTCATCAATTCTGGGCTGAAAAACTATGAGAAATAAAGCCAAGCTTTGTATCTTAATGTGATCCTTCACCTCTTAAATAAGTATTCAAAGATTTCTTGTGAAAAAGCACAAGGAAAGTCAACAGCCAAGTAGAAAGTTTCTCTTGACAAAATCACAGTACTCAGGTTTGTGTGTCTATTGGTTTTCAAAAGAACTTTCGCTGTTGAGAGCACTGGTGGTTCAGAGCTCTGGTACAATTTTTTTTTTTCACCTATAAGGGGTGCAAATTAAGCCCAAGCCTTTACTGTTGTTTCTGTCTCTTTAAAAATGGGTAGGTAATTTTTCTGAAGTACCTGAAATTCCTGTATACAAACATCTCCACATCATACATGTTTGAATATTTATGGAATAATCTTTCCTTTCCTCTTCGAAATGAAAGATGCTTTCCTAGCTAGTCAGACAGGAGAGATGTAGAGTTCTTGTAATAAGTTTCCTTTCATATATTCCATGTTGGAGAATATATTAGTGAAGTTGGATTGTTACAGAGAAATGCATGAACTTTTCCAGCTGAAAGAAAACTGTGTACTGTTAAAACATTTCTGATCTCCCATCCCATCTACAAACCTGTAACACATCTGTACCTGGGCATTGAAACACCATCCTTCAAGATGGACAGGGAGAGAATAAAGCAACTGCCATATGGTCTTAGATCAGTCCATCACTAGTGGAAAATGTGTATTCATCATGCATATGCAGTAAGCCCAGCTGCCTCCAAGAGTGAGCTGTATGTAGTCGGCTCCTACAATACTTCTCTACCTTTACACAGCTCCCTTCTGTCTTGTTAAATCATCATTGACTTCTTCACAGTCCCTCAGCACATGACAGTGTGGTGGCAGCACCCATTCAGTCCAGCTGTGATTAGAGCTTTTGCTTTGGTATATCATGCTTAGTCATTCTTGTAAGTTTCAACAGCTTGTAAGTCAAACACACAGGTGAATCCTGCAGCTGGCCAGAATATGGGTAACAGGTTGCATCTTAACACAAAAATGATTGCAGCAAAGCATATCCTCTATAAGAAAGATAAAGGAGACCAGCAAAGTGGGACAACTTGGTTCTTTCATATGTATTTGCAAACACATAGACACAGCCAGCACCACAGTCCTGTGTGCTGAACATCTCAACCAAGGATGTTTTTAGTCAAAAAAAAAAAGTGAATGTAAGAATGAATTTTCTTTTTCGTCTTCTACACTTCCAATTTCTTTACCATTCCCCAAAGAATAGATGCACTTTATATTAATCCTAGATTTACTTAAGGGTTCTTGAGAATAAAAGAACCATTGTGCTGTGCAGTGTTACAACACTACTCCAGACTCCTTCCAGTTTAGGACTGGGACAAGTGCATCTTTTACAGGGCAAAGTGTCCATCTGCTCATCATGTAGGTAGCACATTGTGGTTACAAGTGGGCAATGTATGTATTGTATGTATGTATGTATAATATGCAATGTATGACTTGGCTTGGCCAGAACTTACCTAAAACTACAGCATGATTTTTGGACAATGGTAGAGTTTTCCGGAAAGTACGTGAGCTTAAAGCTCATTAAGAGAAGGTTTAAATCAAGAAAAAGAAAAGAAATTACAGTTTCAAAGTTCTTCAGACCCATTCTCTAACATTCCATTACAGCCTTTGAGTCCTTTTCACATGTGATATTTTAACATGGAATGTTTATCCTTTTTATATTTCAAGAGATAGAGAATAAAGATCTTACATGAGCAGACTTGTGTCTTAATGAAAACAACCAAAATCGGATTTGCTCATACAAAGAAATAAATTTTGCCTTCCTGTTTCCTGAAATCCTTTTTTGTTTTCCCCTGTAACAAGGTGGTTGTGTTTCTGACCTTCATGAAGAGAACCAGAACAGATCCTGTCTGTTTTTAAGCAAACTGCCCTGAACTTGAGCTGCTTCTGGGCCCTGGGTCTTATAATTCATGGGCCTCATACTTGATGGGCCTCATGGACAGATTGGCAGTCTGCAAACAAGTTTTCTACACAAATTATGTGTACAATTGGCATGTAGCGTAACAGTCTTTTCAGGATATTACCAGAAGATAGGAAGGGGATGGGTCCAGCACAGCAGACTTTCCACAACAATACTGCAGAAAGCTTGAAGCATTTTTGGTATCAAGGGAAATGATTTTCCACTGGGTGCCTGTCGTGGTTTAGTCACTCTAGGACAGCACCCTTTGTGAATCACATTCTACTAATTCCAGCTGCAATCCTAAGTAGTAACAATGCAGGGTCACTCTCAAGAAGACATCAAGTCATATTTAAAATACAAAGAAGGCAGCAAAAGACAGTGTAGTGGCATCCAAATATATGTAACATACATGCTCCATTTCTTTATTTCTATTTTAAAAAGGATGGGTAAGTTTTATGTCTAATCTCCTGTCAACCATTCTACCATCACTTATTTCCCTTCACTTTGAAAGAAAAGACAGTAAATATTAGCTCATTAAATAATGCAGATTTGATTAGGATGTACAACAGGAGGAACAGGGGGATACAGTCAAGAAAAAGATCCTTATAAATCCAGAGTTACCACAAAGTGATTTTAAAGAAGTGGGATTTATTTATTTTGCAAGCAGAGAAGTCTTTGATGTCACTTACAGAATCGGCATCCTATTAGCTGGGAACCTGTCCTAATTTACTCTTGTCAAAATCCTAGACAATGGTTTGATCTGCTTGAAATAAGATACGGATGGTTGTAGAATTGAGTTTGAATTAAGTAAATAGCTGTGGTTCTTCCAGTTCATTCACTGATACATTTATTTTACTACAGTTATTACCCCACCAAGCTTGATATGTCTGCTATGAGTTTTGTCTGTGTGAAGAAATTCATGGCAAAAGAGTTACTGACATGTAAAATTGGGGGTTATTTTATCATAGACTAAAAGATCATAGACTAAAAGACTTTAAAGACTAAAGACTGATTTAGAAATAACTGATTTTAAAATTAACTGCTTATTGTCTTTGGGTTTTTTGACTGATTATTTTTAAGCATCATTTGGTGCAGGTGACATTCTCTCACATTGTATTTATATCTTTTTTGCTTTAGAAATATTTCAAAGCAGTTTGGAAATATTTTTGTCAACAGTGAAGGTCTTTAGCAAGTAAGACCTAGAATGGTAGAAAAAATGTCTTTTAACAATGGTGGAAAATTAAGGAATGCATAGTCTCTCAAACTGCAATTTGATTAGCACACAAAGAGAGCCCTCAGACTCTTTATACACACAGGCAGTAAAAAGACAATATCTTTAATGTCAGTGATGACTCGTATGTCAATAGCATTATGAGAAAACTATGTTGAAATACATTGATGTTCTTAAATTAGATTAAATTTTTCAAAACTAAAATTAATTTTCCTTTGAAATTGCTGCACACCTTGGTGTTCTTGTATCTTCTGAAAAGTCACTAGTATTCAAAATAATTTTTTATTTTAAATAATGCATATTGCATACATCAGAAGAGAATTGCTAAACCAAACAGTGTGTTTGTTTCCACACAGTTCAAAGACAGATGTGCACAACTGATCAAATGGAAAATGTAAGCATGCGTTTTTTTATAATTTTTTAATACTTGGAAAGCAGTTATAAATTAAATCTATATAGCAATAACAGTCTAATGATATCTCAGGAGACCTTGTTTCTAAATAAATAAATAAATTTATGTAGGTAAATCATTATCTATCTATATGCATTTCTGGAAAAAAGGAACTACACAGAGGTGAAAGCATAATTTATCAGCACTTATTTTCGCAGTTCCTTCCAGAACATTTGTACAGTCTTGACTTACCCAGAATTACCAAACAGTTCCTTTTGACAGCCCAGTATTAGAACTGTCTTGTTCCTTTTCTATTGACTGTTGATTTTCTCACAATTATCACTTGTCTACCACTGCTGGTTTTGACTGGGATAGAGTTAATTTTTTTCCATAATTGCTAGTAGGGACTATGTTTTCACTTTGTTCTGGAAAGAGTACTGAAAATTCAAGTATATTTTTGTTACAAGCTAATTTTATTACAAGCTTTCCATGAGCCAGCAGTATGCCCTGGGGGCCAGGAAGGCCAGTGGTGTCCTGGGGTGCATTAGGAAGAGCATTGCCAGCAGGTTGAGGGAGATGATCCTGCCCCTCTGCTCAGCCCTGGTGAGGCCACAGCTGGAGTGCTGTGCCCAGTTCTGGGCTCCTCAGTCCAAGAGAGTCTTGGAGCTCCTGGAGCGGGTCCAGTGGAGGACAACAAAGATGATTAAGGGTCTGGAGCATCTCTCTCACGGGGAAGGGCTGAGGGAGCTGGGTCTGTTAAGCTTTGAGAAGAAATGACTGAGAGGGGACCTTATCAATGTCTGTCAGTATCTGACAGGAGGTTGCCAAGAGGAAGGATCCAGGCTCTGCTCAGTGGTGCCCAGCAATAGGACAAGAGGCAACATGCAGAAACTGATGCACAGGAAGTTTCCCTGAACATGAGGAAGAACTTCTTCTCTACTTTTGCGGGTGACTGCCCAGAGGGGTTGTGGAGTCTTTCTCTTTGGAAACACTCAAGAACTGTCTGGACGCAATCCTGTGCAATGTGCTCTAGGATGATCCTATGTGACTGAGGAGGTTGCAGCAAATAATCCCTTCCAACCTTACCCATCCAGTGATTGTGTTGTCACCAAGCAGTGCTTATGAACAGTCAAGGTCTTTTCTGCTCCTCACATACTCCACCAGTGAGCAGGCACAAGAAGTTGGGAGGGGGCAGATCCAGGACAGCTGGCACAAACTGACCAAAGGGATGTTCCATATCATATGGTATCATAGTCTGCAAATAAAGCTGAGGGAAGAAGGAAGAGGCAGGGGAACACAGAGAGTACCTATGTTTGCCTTCCCAAGTAACCATTACATCTGATGGAGCCTGTTTTTCTGGGGATGGCTGAACACTTGCCTCAGAATGAGAAGTAGGGAATGAATTCCTTATTCTGCTTTGCTTGTGGTTATGGCTTTTGCATTACTCATTAAATTTTCTCTGCCTCAACCCACAAATTTTCTCACTTTTCTGACTCTCTCCCTCATCCCGCCTTGGAGGGAGAATAAGTAAGCAGCTCTGTGCTCTTTAGTAGCCAACTGGTGTTAAACCAGTAAAATATACTTAAATATCAGACATGGATATATTCAACTGGGTAATTTTTATTTCAAACTGAGGAAAAATAATAAATGCACTATAAAAATAACAAACAGTAACTCTTCATGGGCAAATGAAAACAGGCAGCCAGTTTCTCAGTAGCATTTGGTATGTTGCATGAATCTCAACACAGCCAGTGGAGCTTTTGACAATATTACTGTGCAACCTTTCTGTATGTAGAGAGGATGAATAATATTTTTTTTCAGGTATGGATGCAGTTACATGGACCATCTTAACACCACAGAGAAACCAGAAGTTGGGAGGCTCTGAAATCTAATGAGCATAGTCCAGAATGTTGCTTTTTCAAGGCACAGCAGGAACCACCACAAGCCACAGTGACTTCCCTGTACTGCTGAAAGTGGCATTTCTCTTCAATGAACTAAATAAGACCAAAAGTTTCAATCAGAAACATCTGACAGTTTTATTCTTAAGAACAGGAGATGTGCTCTGGTTTTATATCTCATATGACATTAACATCTCACTGATTTTGTCCAGGAATGTCTAAATGTTTCTAGCAACCTTGAGTAGATACCTTTTTTCTTAATGGGCTGGATTAGACCAAGGAGCCTGGAGACTGGTAAATCATGTAATATCAGCACATTTATCATGCCAAATTCTGCACTGGCTCTGCAGGCTCCACATCAGGGACTAGATTTTTTTCTCTGCAACATTAATTTTGTTTCTGATTGAAATCTGCATCTCCAGAGAACCTTCTTCAGCTTTAAGTTTTAAATAACTCCAGTGTTTTAATTTCTCTTCCTCACCCTAATCTGGGGTTAGGAAGGAAGTTCAGGAGATGTGAGAGTATCTGGTGCTTTCACAGAAAGAACACTATGTTAAAAAGTATACAGAAATGTCAGGAAGGAAAACAGCTTATTTGCATCTTATTTGTTACTATTAGCATGTGATTAGATGAAGACTTAAAGAGCCAGAATTTCACTACATATATTGCTGACGGTGTGGCATGATGCTTCCACCTCACTCTAAACTGACATCAGCTGAATTCAAGTCTAAGATGTTGCTCAGAAGCTCAAGTGTTAGTTTGGCCATATACAGTGTAGGATATAGCAATCCCAGATAATAAATAAAGTGGTGAGAACAGATGGTTCTTAGATTGTGCGTGGTTCTGTGCGCAATCCTGGCTGGGCTTTCTTGGCATAGAACCAGGGATGGGATTAATAATTTCTGATTTACTGTGCAGTATACACATGAAAAAAAATAGCAATATTAAGTTTATTGGAATTGTGGGAAATATTTTATATCCAGATAACGGAGATAATTATTTGGCCCTATTATTTTAAAGGAGCATTTAGAATTCAACACAGGGCATTGGTGCTCTCAGTCAGAAGGAGAATTTTGTGCACAGAGACGCGGGTAGATCTGAAGCAGTTTGGTTTAGTGAATGTTAGGAATATTAGTGAAGGCTTTTGGTTTTGTGCTGATGGTTGTGTATGGTAAAACCCAAGAGAACTACTTAAAGCTTCTCAAGGCAATTTCATAGAGTCCTCTACAGGGGCCTCCATCTCAGCAGTTTGAAGTAGTAGATTTACATACTTGCAGGTGAAATGGTTGAGTTGATTCTTCAAGAAAATCTGACCTGAAGCAAATAAATTAGGTGCAAACTGATATATATAATGGTCTTACTTTTCTTGTTTTTCTTATGGTTATGATATTTCTAAATAAAACCATATTTAAACATAACAATTCTTGAGATTTTAAGGGGTTTTTTGCCTTTAATTGATCCTTATTCTGAGGTAGTAGTACACTCTCAATGTTGTGTGACCATAGTCAGTCACATTCACAAATTGAATAGTAAAATATGAAGACAACTAATGTGATCGTAAGGTTTAAAAGCAAGTCTGAAGCCTTTTGAGAAATTTTCACATGGATGAGTCTCTCTTTAGGAGGGAAACAAAACCTACCCATTAATGGATGAAGTAATTCCATTGGCATTCCGCTGCAGCCAGCTGTAAGAAAGGATTGCTTCTTACTTAGCAAATGCTTTCTTTTACTTTCAGCTCCCAACAGTTGCTTTCAGGCCTTGGGGCTTTCATTAAGGAGTCTAAGAGGGACTGAAATGTTTAAATTATATGCCTGAAACTATCAAAGAACTTCTCCAGTTCAATTTTCTACTGTGTTCCCGGCAGCTGGAATGATGCAGTCACTGTATTCTGAGGTACCCTTCTCCATCAAAAGTAGGTTGGAACAGAAACTAAATCAGTAGTGGTAACTGATTTCAGCTCTCACTCCTATCTATTTGAACTTCATCATAAAAATCCCAGCACAACAAGCCTTATAAGAGTAAAGGCTACAAAAGAGACAAGGAAGAATGTGTGGAAAAACATTTTTAAATTGGCCTGAAGAAACCGAATGTGAGACGATTGCTAACCTTTGGAAAAAAATCCCAAAAATATTACAGAATTCAAAACTAGATATTTGAATGATACAACATGCATTCAGCCAATACATAGTTGAATTAAAAAGGATGTAAAAATGTAGACCTAAGGGCTGGCATGAAATCACTTTCAATAAATGTATAGAAGAATTAGTGACAACTTTATGTTATGAAACCAATACTTAGGCTGAAATACACAATCCTATAGTCAGTGTGGCTGGTATTTTGGCTGCATTCAGGCATGAAAACTAGGTAGTGGTACTGCCTGTACAAGTCTGATATTTAATTCATTTTAATATTTTATTTTTCCCATTATTTCCTTGTCCAGGTCCTCATGAGACACCTAATCGTGATTACTGCATACACTTATAAAAAGATTGGACTTTTAGTTTGTTTTCTTGTTTGTTTTCATTTTGTACACAGAAGCATAGAATAAACCCACAAATACAAAGGAGAAGTGTATGTAAGGATGATTTAGTCAGTAATTCAGTGACTATATTCAGGAGAACACTGTTCTTGCTCTGGCTCCATTGCCTATATTGAGTAGGTATCCACTGACAAAAATGTGGCCCACAATATCTGCATTACATGAAAAAAATATGCATTCAGGCATGTAAATGCTTGGTTTAGTCTCAATCCTAACACAGCTGACTAAACCACAGCAGATGCAAACGGAAACTACCAGTTCAGTTTGTGGAAGTATCAAAGCAGACTTACCTTTCTATTGACAGGGTAGGAAGAAGATGACTTTATCTGGCAAACTCCTCCTGACAGATCAATCCTCAGTTGTTTTATCAGATCCTTACAGAATATTAAGGTCAATGAATGAGAGGCCTGCAGTCAGCTCCCATGGGGTGATGGGATAATTGATTTTACAGACAGATTTCAAGACCAGGACAAAAGGTGCCTTGAATAGATATTTTGCACAAAGGAGTCTAATATAGAGTTTATGAATTAAAGATATACCTAAGAGGTTTGACCTATCATTTCTTCTGACTGCCTTTTTGAGTGTAATGTCATTCCTTGTAATCACTGATTTTAATCATTGCTGGATTTTATAAGACAGATAATATCCCTTCTGTAAACTTTTGAATAAGACTGAATACAGCACAAGTTTAATTTGCTACAGCAGTGAAAAAGCAGAATGTTGTTGTACAGATTTTCTTTAACTGTAAGTCAAGGCGTATCTGAGAGATGCATCCATCCATGGAAATATGGTTACACCTGTCATGACCCCTTCCACTGATGTTTAACAGGGGAAAGACTGGCAGTTTCAGGAGTTGAATTAACCTGCAACTGTAATTAATCACTGCAAATCAAAATTTGACATTGCTATTTAATATCAGAAAAAATGCCACCTGAAAGAAACTGTGTTGAAGGCATCTGATACAAATCTGGCCTTGCAAATCTAATTGACTTTTTTAGGAAGTTGGTCTAACTGGAATTTTAGAATTTGGAAATCCTGTTGATGTTAAATATTGTTATCTAAAACCGTGTTGCTTTAATCAACAACACTGCTAATGCATAGGGAATAACATTGTCTCGGATTCATCAGGATACAGACTAAACAGGAAATATTTGGATGACTTTAAAAGCTCTTTGGGAGAAAAAAAATATATATATATATATACATCTTATTTATCTTTTGTTTTGACTGGTCCCGCTTCTGATTTCTCCTAATACAAAGATTCAGTATTCTTTTGTGCTTAATGAGGAAAAAATTCATCTTTGGAAGGAATTAAGCCCTCAGAGTCTGTAGCTTATTGTTATTCAAAGTTCAAATTTCCTCACCTCTTTTAGTCACATACAGTTCTTTGTAGCTGAGCTCTTGTTGACTCTTGAAAGAGGTAACATACAGAAAACAAAGAAGTTGTCTCAACTTTCAAAGATCTCTGACTTCTCCCAGGGCTCAAGCCTGTGAGCAAACCTGACCATAATACCAGGTTACAGAGATGTGCTTGAACCATTTCCCCTTTATTGCATAAAACGTATTAATTTGATGTTTCTGAAGTAGGAAATTGGTGACAGTAGCAAGCAACCATCTCTACTCAAATTCAGCTTTGTTTTCATTTTTTGTGGAAAATGCTTGTCCTGTGATGGAGACTGCACATGTATCTGTTGGTGCTGTATATCATACCTCTGGCTGTAGCACTTACCCCTCCAGAGCTCTGCCAGCACAGCAAGTCTGCAGAACAGCTCTTTCAAAACCTTCTCTCCAGACTCTTCTTCAGAATTCCCAGGCAAGCT
Source organism: Mixornis gularis (assembly GCA_003546035.1). NCBI lineage: Eukaryota > Metazoa > Chordata > Aves > Passeriformes > Timaliidae > Mixornis > Mixornis gularis. The sequence continues at coordinate 539,804 of QVAJ01000317.1, forward strand.
TCATGCAAAGGATTGGTTATCTCTTGGTCCTGTCTGTTGATGGTGAGATATAAGTAATTGTATGCTGGAGGGTGGAGCAAAAAATCATAGTCAGCTATAAGGTAGGGAGAGAGAAACCCAGTGTAGTGGGTCTATAACCAGTAAACATTGAAGTGCCATAATTTTTCTTTAAAGAGATGAGATACAGGACTTTCTACATGCTACAGTAACATAAATTTATCTTTTGTATACTACAGTCTTTAACTGTAACTGTAGTTATATACTACAGTCTTTAATCAGTAACTGTTTATTTTTCAGATTTATGTAATTTGTGGACTTCAAACCACACATGCATGCTCACACATGTCTTTCTACTTTCCTCGAAAGCTTGCTTTTCATTTATAGTGTTGATTTCCTGCAATGAAAATATTCCAAGAGAAGAAGGTGATAGAAGATTACTAAATTTTCTTCTGGAGGGAGAAGCACAAGTTCTAGAATGTAAATACTGTGTTATTTCACTGGGTTTCCACACAGGAAAATGCCTTAAAATCTATTTGTCAAAAGAAGCTCAAAACAACCCTATGGAACCCTCACCTTGGGCTGTACTCTCACTCTTGTGTTTTAAATACAATCTTTTGAGTTACTTCTTCAAGTGTTTTTTCCTCACACATAGCCATTAACAAAGTCTTGGCTATATATAACTCTATTATTCAGGAAAAGAAGATAAAGAACGGAGGAATGAGGGGGACACAATCCAATGGAGTAAGATAATGTTCATATTTTCGTGCCATAAAAAACAGGTAAAAAGGAGTAAGCACTTGTGGATACTGGCATCTCTTAAGACCAACCACAAAATGTCTTGCTTCCCCAGGTATTATGTCTTAGTTGCAAAAAATCATTCTCTAATGATCATGGAAACTGGACCATGTCAGTTTGACAACAAGGAATCTGTATAATTGGTTTTTGCTGCTCTGAACCAGTGTCCAGTCAGACTTTGCAGCTAAACCTGCAAATACCTCTCTGTTGATACGGGCACTTCAGTTAGGCTGGATATGAAGTCCTCTCTTTTTGGCTCGGCCTGTGCCAAGTTCTGGCTCTTCAGAGAGAAAGTCAGACCAAAACATGCCATTAGTTAGTACCTGTGCTCCTGACAACAGAGCTGCTGCTTTCGGGCACAGAGGTATCCAACCTGAGGTGGTGAATTTAGGTTTGAGGGTCAACCAGGAATTCACACCTGACCCAAACGATACCTTTACTACACAGCATGTTTCAAAGGCTTTCCTGCTTAGCCATTTTCCATCCATAGCCACTTGTCAGTCATGCGGGGAGGTCACGCACAAATCCCTGCTGAGGAGAAAGCAGGGTGAGGAATTGCAGGGGTACGAAGTCTCACAAACAAGAATAGATAGAGCTGAACTCTCCCCCCCGAAGGTAGAAGAGGACTTAATTCCCCTTATATTTTTTAACAGTAGGATATCCATAGACCTAGTTACATTTGGTGTTTCCTGTTACTTGGCCAGTTACTGTTGAAGTATGCTTCTTACTGGGGGATCTGCCACTTGATTATCAAGGCCCTTTTCTTAGGCCTCTTGACATTCATTCAAGGAAAAATGAAATTTCACTTAAAATCCTAAATTTCTAGATTTTGACTCATTATTTAAGAAAATAAAGCAAACACTGCATGTTGGTTTTTGTTTGTTTGTTTGTTTTTAAATTTCTGACTTCTAAATTTCTGCCTAAAGTGACAAGATGAGTCTTTGGAAGAAAGCTAGGAGGGAAACACATAAATTAACCTTTTCTTGGCATCATCATACATTGTCTTTAAAATTTATTTATGCAAACAAAACACCTGACTTCAGAAATTCTATTAACCAAATATTTGCCATTTTATAGTCATTACTAGAACTGAGTTTTAGCAAGAAATTATAAATTTTTCCTGGTGGTAAATGAGTATACAATTAGTTGGGCTAGAAAAAAATTACAAGGCCTCTTACAAAAACTATTGCAGCTCCATATGTTCCTGACTTATTTTTCTTATTTAAGGCCTTGATGATTTCAACCTTGTTCCAGTGGAGGGTACAATTAAGACTGTAAATAAAGTGGTATTCAAAGAACCACTTATTTTAAGAGCAGAAACATCAATATGTTTTTATGTAGTCTGAAATATTAATTGTTAGTTAAGTTAATCTGCTCAGCAGTATTTAGGCACAGTTATTTATCTACTGTTGTATTTGAAGATTGAGATTGTAAAGATACTTGTCTCCTGCTTTGTCTCCTGAACTTTATATATAACAGTTCTATTTCTTGAGCAAAATCCACTGGACCAATTAATGCACATTGGAAAAACAAGATTTGAGGTAGAAGAATGACTGATTTTAGGCTGCTTTCAAATGTTCAGGGATGGTTGAAGCATAATCTCTGTTAAAGCACCATTTCCTATCTCTTCTCAGCTGGCAAATTCACACGCGTTTCCATAAAAGACTTTCAATATTTTAAATTTATATTATATTGCGTCTGTTTCCAGGAGTTACATGCTCCTGTGTTGGCAACCCCACACTCCTGTTTGGTCTTTCATGCATCTATTTTTTCCATTGTTCAGTAAAAAAAATTTCACATAACCATGTTTTGCATGGACAATGACACATTTTTGTGAAGTCAACAAATATGTAATCATCTGGTATCACATCATGTTAAGGGCATTGAAATTGCTGGAGTCACCATGCCCCAAAAATAAATACAGAAAAGTCTGTGTTCAAAGACATGTTTGGGGGCCATTTGACATTTCAGCAAGAAGATGTAAGGCTTCCTTAGAGTCAGATATATCTAAAAATCTAGAAAGTAAAATAAGAAGAAAAGCCGTTTATAGTGAATACACTTCAAGATGGTGGAAAAAAAATCTTTATAATCCTGGATTTGGCTGTACTGTTGTCTAAGAAGGTGTTTAGAATTGGTCCTTACACCCTAGAATCAATGATGAATGTATGTATTATAGAATCAAGAAATATTTTAAGAAAAAAAGATAGTTATTTGGTTTGGATTTTTTCCCCTCCCCCTCCAATTTTCCCAGTTGTGAGTGTGCACTTCAATCACATATTGAATCTTCCATCTTCTTGTGTCAAGTAAAGAAACCAGAATATCTTTTCTGTAAGACCTTGCAATAAATATTTTCTAGCGCATTTGTCTAGTGTAGAAAATCCACCAGAATCTAGTGGTTGGTACTTTAGGTGCCTCTGTCTTGTAGATGAAATCAGTAGAATTTGTGGGATATTCTGAGAACTGATTTGCAAGAAACCTGAATCCTTAATTAGACTTCTTAACTGGTTTCCCCCTTCGTTTTGATTACTGTTGCAGACATCACTGTGCACTTTAGACAATCCTTACATTTAGACACTTCTAGGATTATATTTACTCCCAAATTGCATCACCATGTATGAACTGAAGACACAGTACCTGTTACAGTAAAGACTGCATGCAGTTAATAAATCTGTAATTATATAGACTTCATAAATGATATTGATGCTTCCTGCAGTGAAGTAATGTAATTAAAACTTTTGAATTTCTGCTTTCCGAAGTGGAAGCTAGGATAATTAATGAAGCTTAGTTTGGAGGTCAGGTCTCTGTAATCAATAAGATCATCTAGATTTAATTTTTCATCTTGCTCACTTGCCCAGCCCTTATTCAAATTAAATTGATAGAAAAAAATTATGATGTCTAAAAAAAAAAAAATTTCTATGTTAAATATGTAATGAATGGCCACTCTGGTGACAGTAGGAAACATTGCTTTAAGACTCTATTAAATATAATTTGACAGATGGATTTAATTATTATCAGCATAATGGTTGATGTAGAAATCATGCTGCACAAAACTCATTTTAGAAAGCTCAAAATGGGGATCCAACGAACGAAAATAAGAATGAACTACATTAGAAATATTTGTGTCTCTGAGAGCATGAGAGGGATGTGTGATCTCTCCCAGGGAAAAATGATGTGATTTCCAAATGATGATATTTAGAATAACATGCAAAGAGCTCCCTAATTCCACATTTTTAATGTGTTTGTTCCTATGCCTGATGAGTCTGTGCTGAAAGCTGAAAAAAAATTTAATTTAATTTACTTTAATTTGGAATCTACAGCAGATCTACCATTTGATGAATACAGTCCATGTTTCTTAAAAAGAAGAGTTATCTATTTATATCATTTTCTTCTCTCTCTTTTTCTCTTCTTTCACCTGCTGGCAATGCTCTTCCTAATGCACCCCAGGATTCCACTGGCCTTCTTGGCCCCTGGGTCACACTGCTGGCTGATGGACAGCTTGTCCACCGGGAACCAACCCCAGGACCTTCTCCACAGAGCTGCTTCTCAGCTGGCCCTGGTGCATGGGGTTGTCCTTCCCCACGTGCAGGACCCTGCATTTGTCTTTGCTGAATTTCAGACAGTTCTGTGGTGTGAAGAACAGAGGCAGGATTTAGAAGGTGCAGGAAGCCTGAGAGAAAATGGCATAAAGCTGTTAGAGGGAAAATCAGGATGTCTGTGAAGGTAGAAAAAAAAGAGATTTACCAGCAAAGCTGAACAGATTTTTTAAGAAGGATGAGCATATGCAAGACAATCAATTAAAAATCAATAAAAAATTGTAAACGAGTTAATGCATATTCTACATAATGCCTGTTAAGGTACTGCAGCATTTGAAGTCACCACATTGCCAAAGCCACAAACACAGAGTGCATGCCTGGTTTTTCTAAAGTATTAAAATCTTCTCAGGTCCAGTGGATCTTTATTGCAAACATTTTGAACAGCTCTGATTGCAGATAGTTAAAACTGTTTTTTTGGTTACAAATAATCATGTTAGAAAGACAATTCTCTGAAGTAGCATTGCCTGACCTGGTTTTCTTTGCTGCTTTTTTGTAAGCAAAAAAATGACATTTATTCTTCTATAATAAAACCTTTCATTTTAGAAATGTTACTGGCTTGACCACTTATTAATAAAATAATCTTGCTAGAAATTACCACAAGACCATATATGCAACACTGAAAAGCACAATTAAAGACATTTTCATTTATATGGCATAAAATTTTCTCTGATACATGGTTTTGATTGTGCTCAGTATAATGGGGCCTGATTTTAATTGAGTTCTGGGCAACATCAAAACATGGATACATAATGAAAATGGTAACATAACTTCTATGCTATTTTTCTTTTGAATGCTCCTAAAAAGAATGTCTCATGAAGTACTTCTTAGGTCAGACCACTGCAACAGTCATTGCACTATCTAAAACCATATCTTTCAGGTCTTTACTTCCCTATGTTTAAAGTTTGGGAGAGATAATTTCTGCACTTCTTAAGGACTTTAAAGGTAGATGGATATAAATGGATATATGGAGAGTATAGGTTTGTCTACGTGGTTTCAGGGCAGGGTTTTTGTGGACTGATTAGATTCAGAGGCTTCAGCAAACATTGATTTGGCCTCTGCAAGGAACAAAATGGATGTGTTAGCAGATCTTTGTGCACAAGTCTAGGCAGAAAATCTAACATCCCTACTTTCCTCCCTAAAATGGTCTTCAAATAACTCTGACCTCTCTCTTCTTTGTTCTAGAAAAAGCATTGTTAGTCAAACCCTCTCTATTTGTTTTATTTGGGGGAATTTCAAACTGCAATGAAGAATATTACCTTGTTGAAACATTCCTTTCCAGCATGCATACAGCTTAAGACACACTATTGCTCAGAAGGCTGTCATGTACTCTAGGCCTGTTTTGGTGCGCACACATTCCACTGGATGCAAATAATTATCTTAAATTTGCAAGTTTCTTAGTATGTATGCACCCAATATTACACCCACCATATCAATATAAGCAAAAATATAGTACACCTTACATGTAAAGCCAACAACTTCTCTTATTATTAAAATCCTAAAAATCTAATTAGAACCAACAAAAAGCTATTATAACCTAGATGCAGTTATAGTACAAATTAATACAGAAATATCTTCCTTAATAATAGTGTATTAAAAAAATTGTCCAAAAAACCCTTTACCAATAACTATGTTAGTTCTAAAATCCCTCTGGAGTCTAGGCTGACAGTACCAGTGTTCCTGGAGTACAGACTAGGTGGGATGTCACACTGAGTTGTCAACATCCTGGCTTAACTTCAAGAACTATTGTTCATCATACAATGCCTACATATGTTTGCAAAACATGTTTAAAAAGCTAAAACGTCAAGGCAAGCTCAGACAAATCCTAAGACCTTACACTATCAGATAAGCACAAGGCCTACAGCCTTTATTAGTATTGGCAAAAGACATGTTTGATAAGCTACACTAGTACACAACAAACATATCACTTCTATCCCGGTGTGGCCAACAAGTTTTTTGCTATAATGACATTAATAAATATGTTGCCAAATGATTGCTCTGAAAAGTAACAGGCATATTTACAATTGGATAACAGTCTGGTAACCACATTAGTTAAAGGCTTGAAACTCCCTGAATTGTATTTCAAGAATTAACTGAAATTGTGCACTGAATGCTCTTTTAATCTGGAAAAGATACAAGCATATAAGTTTATGGTTCCCTGATATTCTCATTGTTCTGACAGAGATTCCAGAAATATATATCTACAAATCTTTACTGAATGCAGTGAAAATTGCAATTTAGAGGGGTTTGTCTGTGACATAATACATTTATTTTATTAGAAAACAATATAAGATTTTGTGTCCTGGACATTCTTGTTTACTTGTTTGTGATGACCAAACATCTATTGCAAGATTTCCAAGAGAAGACTGGAGATACAACATCCAAAGCTGCAAAGAGAAATAGAAGAAGCTGACATTGCATCTACTTGGAGAAAGTACTGTTCTGTTTCTAACGTCAGTGATTTTCCTTAATCATTTGCAATATTGCAAGTTCTAAAAACACAGCAGACAGTCTCCAAGATCAATACAAATAGCTCAGTCCTGATGAAAAATGAACAATGAGATATTTTTCACATTCTGAAAAAGAAGTCCATCATTTTTTATTCATGTACTTGCACACATTTTGTTCAGCAGTTCTTTTCTTTTACACACTTTCTGTGCACTCAAAGTGCTATATCATTTTATTGCTAATCCTGAATCTTGTAGTCATATGTTTGTCTCAATTGATAAGAAAACTCAGGCTCTAAATACTGTTGGAATTATATTTAAATTATTTATTTACTATTCTTAGAGTATCCAAGTTGATGAACAGGATAAAATCAAAATACTTTTTTATTTAAAAAAAAAATCCGTGTAATGAAAAAATATTTCATGTTGATTATGTAACGAATTTGCCCCAAAGTACAGGGCACTGCAATACTTCTTATGCCTAAGAATATTAGTACTTTCTTCAGTATTTTCTTTTCTGAACCCTTCAGAGTTTTTATTTGGCTTATTCAGCTAAAATTCATAAGATCACATCAGTTGAAAAAACGCTGTCAGTGCTTACCAGAACTTGATATTGGTATACCTAGAAGAAAGCTTGGACACAGAAAATCTCTCTTTGTGAATGCCATCCTGGAATCTGAAATGTAATGTTAAGGTTGGGAGTACTGGTCCTTTATAGCCAATTATTTTCTGTTAAAATAGTGAGCTACATATAATATAAATTTTGTCTCTGTCAGTGTGATCTTGTGATATGCTGTGTAGCTTTGAGACATGGTTCCAAAAGAATTCAAAAGCTGGGCATCTTTCAAAGTCCCAAGTTAATCAAAATGTGGAAGAGTTTTCTTCTACTAAATTCATGGAAACCAAGTTTCTGCAAATAGTCATTAATTATTATTATAGTTTGCCATTTGCGTTACCAAAAAATCTAAGACTTTAAACAAGTTCTTGAAGAGGTGCATTAGGAAAGACACTCCTTTTATTTCTTTGCTGATTACATTGACTCAGAAAAATGAATTATGTCTGCTAGTATTGCAAATTGTTAAATTCTTGCTAATGTGATGGTCTTTAAGCTGAACTTGACATGCCTCCTTGAAATGTCTTCCCAGAATATGTTATCCTAAGAATCCATTCCTTGTTTGATATGATCAGGACTAAAATAAAGAAATACATACCATACTATAAACAGCATATCATATGCAACTAAATATGCACAACAAAAGCAATAAAACATGACATTTTACACTGTCATGGAAGAAAAGACAGATAGTTTTATATTGAGCTTTCATAAGAATCATGCAAGGAACAAAAATCAACAAAGAGCAGAAAGTGGATTCTGAATATATGGCATCACTAGTTAAGCTGAACAGAAACACCAATAAAGTTTGAATTTAACTTGGGCAAGTACATTTCTTAGAATTCCATAAATAAATTAGAGGTGAGGAATCACTGTATAATGAAAGTAATTTCATTGACAAGTCTCACTAGGAAAATGGGACATCATCTAACATTCATGTATTTTTAGTATGACTAGATAATAGATGCAATGAAAGAAACAAGTGAAACGCCAAATATATAGAGGAAATCAAAATACTGTTAATGAATTTTACATGATAAAGAAGTGAGTTAGCTATTAAGGTTCTAGACCCCACTTCTGAGCATGAAAAAGAGTGGACTATAATATTTCTATTAATATATTTTTGAAATGTATTTCTGTAAGTGGTGGTACACATAAAACTGAGGAAAAGGAATAGACTGGATAACACCTTGAAATTCCGTCTGGATATGTTTTGCAATAAAATGAATGCAGATTGAAATTTGACTAGGATATGAGAAAAAAATGTAAAGAAAATTTGAAGTCATGGAGATATTTGCAGAGAACATCTCTTGATTGTACACTTTGAATCATTCTGTTCTTTTAACTTTACTCAAGTGATAGAGCTGGCACTGACTTACTTACTGCAGCTGATCAGAATTTTGCTAAATAGTCATAGAATCATTAGGGTTGGAAGGGAGCTTAAAGATCATCTATTTCCAATCATGTCACAGACAGGGACACTGTCCACTAGACTAGGTTCCTCAAAGTTCTGTCCAATGTGGCCCTGAACGCTTCCAGGGATGGGACAGCTACATCTTCTCTGGTAAACCTGTCCCAGTGCCTCACCACCCTCACAGTAAAGAACTTCTTCCTAATATCCAATCCAAACCTATGCCCTTTCAGTTTAAAGCCATTGCTCCTTATCCTATCACTCCATGCCTTTGTAAAATGCCTGTCTTCAGTTCTCTTGTAACCCTCTTTAAGTATTTTTCTAACGTCTTCCAAAAGCCTTCTCTTCTTCAGTCTGTACAATCCCAACTCACTCAACCTTTCCTCAAAAGGGAGGTGCTCCAGCCCTTTGATCTTCTTCATGCCCTTCCTCTGGACTCACTCCAGCATGTCTATATTCTTCCTATGTTTGAGGGCCAAGATCTGGACACAATACTCTAGGTGACATCTCATGGCAGTGGAGTAGAGTAGGGGGGGAAGCCAGCAATCCCCATATCTTCTTTCTCTTAAAATCAGGTAGTGGCTCCCAACTTTTTCACATTGCTACTTCATTGTAATGAGAATGCAGACCAGAATGCAATTCCAAACAAATTGAGATGTCAATGCAGTTAAAAAGGATGTGCTCCCATTCTGCTGTCATCAGGTGTTAGAGGAGAAAGAGTGAACAATCTTTGCAAGTGCAGCTAGTAATGTAGATAAATAATGGATACTGCTAGTGGCCTGAATGCATTTAGAGAATCCCAGCTGCTCCACTCAGTGTTTAATAGTCTGGAGGTGCAATTTCTTGCTACATAAATATTCAGTATATTCCTACAGCCTTGCCACATAGGTGTAAACAACAATCAGCATAAAGAGGGACATAAATGTTTATTATAGGCTTCATTTTAGCTAACAGATGCTCAGTGAAAAGGCTGAAAGTTAAGGTAAAAAAAGGTGACTCGGGAAAACTTATCAATGACAAAAAAATGCTATGAAAGCAGCTTCATCTATACAAGGACTTTATTTGCAGATTTGTTCCAGCTATTGCAAGAAAGAGCCAGTTAGCACTATACTTACATCAAGGCAAGTGTTTCATGATGGATAGAAAGCTAAAGTTTAGGATATGATATGACTAATTCTCTACATTTAGTTGGCCATTTTTTCTGTAATTTTCCAAAACTCTTCCTTAGTATGCAGCTTTGCAGTAAACTTTGTTTATGCTTAGCTATGTAGGATGTAATAAGAATATTTTCACAAATCATAAATATAGTGTAATGTCAAATTTGCCTTAAGAAGAGCACATTCAAGCAAAGCAAACTGAGCATTCACTTTTGTTCCTGTTCAGCAGATCCCAGTTCAGTTAAAGCAGTAGGAGAATGAAATACATCTTCTCCCTTGATACCTGCATACTAAGGATGACCTTTATTAATTTTATTAGAAGTAGAATTAGACAAGTGCAGCCTATGTTAACTATATGTTAACTGTCTTTGTATTTATCTATCAACAAGCTAAGTTACCTGTTTTCTGCTATAAGGAAACACTTTACAGCTTTGCTACTCAAACTCATGTTACTCGATACAGCTGTTGGTGTAAGAAATCACTATCTTATCTTGATCATTCGGCAGATCCAGAGTAGTATTGGGAAATATTCTCCTGTCTAGGACAAATTATTTTTTCAGAAATAGATGTTAGGTTTTGATCTTCAAATTTTGGAATAAATAATTTTTACAATATGGAACAAACTATCAAAGCTCCACTTTCTATTAACAACCCTTTGGCTCAATTTGAATGTTTTGTTCATTTCTCACTTGTTCTTCCATAGCACTTTTAGTCCAATTTCATTTTTTCTTACATTAAGTATTGGCATCTTGTTGCTTCAATGCATAGCATTAGCATATGTAGCAATATCCATGCTCACTATGTGTAGGAGAAGGGAATACAAGTGACCTTGCCCCTGATGAGTAACAGCTATATCTAATAAAGATAAGTGTGATAAAAGGGAGTGGGTTGGCAAGTGAGGAGGATTATGAAGGAGGAACCTTGAGGAAGAGGGAATGAGAGGATCATGAAGAAGAAGGATCCTGGGGAGAGAGAATCACTACTGTGAGGTCAGTCTGTGTCTGCAGTCAGAGCCTGTTGTTGGAACCTGCAGTCACAGTCTAGCTGGGTAAATGCCTGCAGTCAGAGTCTGCAAACTAACACCTGCAGTTGTAGTTTAGCAGGAAATAAGCAGCAGTCAGAGGCTGCAAGGGAAACCTACTGTAGGAGGTTGCTGCAGCCAGAGTCAATGAATGGTTGGAGTCAGGATGGCTGAGCTGTAAGGAGGAAAAAAACAGGGCCCTTTTCATGCTGTGATAAACAAGAAGTCTGTGTCTGGGCTCAATTCTACCCTCGAACAAGAGGGCTGTTGCAGCAGCTATGGAAAATTTGATTATCCTCATCCTAGAGAGAACAGACCTAAATACTTCTAATTTCAACTGATGAGTAGAGGACTATGTCTAGAAGTTTGGTACGCAGCAGCAGCGCACTGTCAGGAGGAGCAGGGACAGGCTGTTCCCCACTGAAGCAAGAGCAGTGACACCTGGGTTTTATGTGTTTACATTGGCCCTACCCAGTCTAGGGTTGATCTGCACTGATCCCATCTTCATATTGATCCACACTGATTTCCTCCGTTGGCAGTTTCATTTCATGCTCTCTCCTGCCTAATTATGTATGTATATATCTCTTCCTATGACATATATCAATACCATATCACCAAGCCATTCTTCAAACTTGTTGCCCAAGACACTCCATTCTTTCACAGAGAATGGTATAAAAAATTCAATTCTTATATTGTTGAAAAAGCTGTTATTTTGGATCTAGAGCTATAAATCAAATTTTTATAATTTATACTACTGCTGGAGTTTCTGAATTCCTGACAATTACTGTCTAGAAATAAGGTTTAAATAGGGCAGCCATGGTGTGCCACAGCAACAATAAACCATAAACCTAGGTCTTTCAACAAAGGTTTCAAAATATTCAGATTATGCCTTTGTTTGAAGTTGCTACAGAGATTTTGGTAAACCAAGGAGCCTGGTCTGCCTTTGAGTGCCCGTGAGGTCAGCCTGTACAGTGCCTGGCTGTATTTTGGAGTCATATCTATTAAAAATCCAAGTAACTTTAAAACATACCTTTAAGAAATTAGAAGGATTTGGAGGGTTATTGTTGCAGCATTTTTAGAACTTTATTGAATGCAAAAGGCTTCTGAGAAGGAAGCGTTATTACTTATTTTTCTGAAGTCAAAACACATTTGTACTTACTTTACTAAGATCTGAGAAAATTTTCTTCCCATCTCCCAAAACAGGGAGACTAATATTTTAGAGGTGATTCAAAAGAGTCTTATTTATTATGATGTAATTTCTAATAAAAAATGCACATCTTGTTTAAATAATAAAGAACAGTCTGTTTGGTTGAGATTTTGTAGGATAAATAAATTCTTGTATATCAAACATGAGGTCATCTTCAATGCAGAGGGCTGATACAGCCAGTAGTAATTGTTTGGTTGGTGTACCAGTCTATATAGCTATAATAAATCATACGCATTATCATTACCCCCTCATGTCATCTTTAGCTAATGTTAATACAAAATCAGTTATACCAGGCATCAATCTACTCCCTCAGTTCTCTGTGAAAACAGAAAAAGTGATTCTGAAGAACCCTGATACAAATGTTTATTTTTTCAGCCCTGGAAATGTATTGATATTTCTACACTTTTATGTGGTTTTACGTTTATTTTGTAGCAGGCATTTCCTGATTGATACATATGAATTCTCAGGTTTTCACAGCTAACTTTTTTATTTTGTTTTGTCTTCCAGTTAACTTAATGGTAACTGTTCATTCTGTACAACATTGTCAATCTGAATAAGGTCCATGAGAGCTAATGGATTTTAAAAGCCTTAAGAGCAAACATGGTTGAATAACAGCCAAGCACTTTAGTGTTGAGTAGATACTTAATTTCACTGCAAAGTGAGTGGTGATATGTTGAATGCCACTGAGAGATCTCACTGTCAAAATCAGATAACTCGATGAGTTGAACAAGAATTAATCAGTAATTTTTCATGTATGGAAACTCTCTGCCTGTATTACAAGTATTTCTGATAGTTACTTTTTTTTCTGTATTATTTAAAATCAGATATATTTAGTTAGCATTTTATTATGTGCAAAACATAGTTATACAAGAGAATTTTCTGAGTAAATTAATATGGTACTGTGACTTTGTAATGATAATATGTGGTATGTATGTCACAATCATACTATGTAATGATTGAGAAGAGAAGCATATGAATCCTTTACACAGACAAAAATATTCTAACCAGGAACTGTTATAATTTAGCTTGCAGTATGACATGCATAAGGACATACTGGCAGGGCTGCTATTCTGAGGAGAAGCTATGACTGAGTTTAGATGAGGTTACTTCTCACCTTTCATTCCATGAGCTTGCTTTTTTATTCTTCTAGAACAAAAACAAAGCAAACAATAAATAGTTTCTTTTAATCTGGTAAAAAATTAAGTCACATGCTGTTAACAATGACTGTTTTTTCACTTCTTCATACAAGTACTAAGGCTGGCTGTAAATATCCTGACTGTGTTGCTCATACAGTGGACACAGGTGCTGTTGCCCACAGGTGTGCCCTACAGGCAGAGTTGTGCTGTTTGTTTGATAGTTTGGGCCCAGGAATCAGGGAGCAGCCGTCAGTTTATTTCATAACCCCGTACACAGTCCTTCCACCAGGGGACTCACAGGGCTTAGCCTATGCAGGGGGAGAAGGATCTGCTCATCTCAGGGACCGGAGGGAAGTTCTGAGTTCATCCTCACTCTTGCATGGGGTAGGCACCAAACCGGCTGTGTTGGAGACACAGTGACAGGGGGACTGCAGAGGAGGGCAGGACAGCTGGTTGAACACACAGGGCAGCACAGTAGAGCAATGCACTCCTTCCCCAAGTGCAGACTGTGTAGACCACACACAGCTTCTTAGTCATCTCGTGGGTCCCTTCCAACTCAGTATGTTATGTGATTCTGCGATCTCTGTCAGTATTGTTCAGGAGGAAAATTAGGCAGTTATTTCTTAATTTAGATTTCTTTGGGTGACCAAATACTGCATAAAGGTAGAGTAACTTGTTTTATGTATGAAAATGCTTTTGCAATAACTCCAAGTCATAATTTTTCCTTTGTATCAGTGGAATATCTCCAGTATCCAATACTGAAAATCCAAGAGTGATTGGCTCCAGTGACACGACTGAGTTCTTGTTGTTCTGTTGTTCTTCTGGATTTGGTTATCATTACTTCATTAGTTTTATTTTGATCTGACTACCACAGGAACAACATGGAAAACAATGATGCTAAGGAATGCACAACCTGTATGAATAGTACTTTTCTATTTCACCTAAAAAATTAGTAGAATGTCTGGGATTGAGCAGACATTAAGATTATATGCTCCTAAATTGTTTTGTGTTAAAATCTTGAAAGAATGGCTCTAGAAATGTCAAACCCTTACCCTCTCTCTTTCCATGTGTCTTTGTTTAGGTTTTTTTTTCCTCCTATATAGTCCTATACAGTCCTATTTATGACCTAATCTAAATATGCCAAAAATCAGTAGTATCTTTTTCTAGATCTTTGGCCACTGAGCTAGATCCAGATTCCCTACTTAATCTACCTCCCATAAAATTTCAACAAGATAAATACAAGACATACAATATTTTTGTATGATTCTCTTTCTGCAATATTAGACAACTAAAGCTTGGGGGTTGATGGATTTATTTTTTTCTTCTAATGGAACATCCATAAAATGAAATGTATAGACATGGCACAGTTCATTCTACATTTCAAGTCAGGAAGAATTTTGTATGATTCAAATTGCTAGTCTTCCTCTTATTGCTCCAAAAGACTAAATATCCCTTTTAAAATTCCTCAGTCATCCCTGGCCCCAGAAGTGAGCATGGTCATGTGTTACTGACACAACACCTGCTCTCTTTTCCTCTACCAAGTTTTCTTGTGCTGTCTATGGTAGATGCACTCTGTGATACAAGCTGACAGCAATGCCCAAAGTAACCTCACTATCTATTAGACTACTTCTAAAACGTGCTGTAATCAGGAACAGAAAGTGTGTTCTGTAGCACTCAATAGATCCACTAAGGCTTAAGTGCTTCTGCTTCAAAGTGTAGCCTTTTTACAGTAGAAAAAAAAATCCTTTTTACAACTGAAAAGCCACTGTAAACACTCTGGTGGTTAATGTGTTTCACACTTTGTACAAACTGTGTGCTGGTTTTCTCTGGGATAGAGTTAATTTTCTTCCTGGTACATAGTATGGGCTGTGTTTTATATTGTGCTGAAATACAATTGCTAACACAGGGATGTTTTCGTTATTGCTGAGCAGTCCTTACACAG
The DNA here is from genome assembly GCA_003546035.1 of Mixornis gularis. Classification (NCBI taxonomy): domain Eukaryota; kingdom Metazoa; phylum Chordata; class Aves; order Passeriformes; family Timaliidae; genus Mixornis; species Mixornis gularis. The sequence goes on from QVAJ01000317.1 coordinate 555,123, forward strand.
AATTGAGATCTTTTGTACATTCCACACTACCATGAAAAGCTGCAATTAAAGTTGTCTTTGAAATGCTTTAGATTCATATAAAGGATAGGAATGGTATATTATGGATTCATTTATTTAAATATAATGGCAATGACACACATGAAATAGAATTCCTAATTACATGGTTACATAAAGGAAATTAAGATGTATTGGGCTTGGCCACTAATATGGGATCAGAAGGGTAGCTTTGGGAAATTAATGGGATGGTGATTGTAATAAAACTGGTTTTGTTCAAAATGTTTACTGCGAGTTTCTGGTTTTATCAATGTCATTACTATCTTAAAATATGTAAGAAAAGTTTAGGATAATACTGTACTCTTTGAAGTCAACAACAGATGAATGGATTGTCTTAAATATGTGTTGGTTAGCCTTTCAAGTTGCATTTTATCCCATGATTCTTCCTTACCTTGACCGGACTCCTTCTCCCTTCCTAGTCAGATGTCAGAACCCACTGCTGAAAGATATTGAGGTCTCAAAAAAAAAAAAAAAAAAAAAAGTTCCCATGCTCTTCACTCTTCATTCTATTTTTTTTGTTGTTGTTGCCTCTCCCATGCTGGAGCTAGTAACATTGTTCAGGCTATGTGAATCAGTGGTTCTTTCCAGCCTAATGACAAGTTAGTCGTTTTCCTTGCTGAAAATTACTATTTTCTATTTGAGGGGAAATTTTAAGTGACTCACTCTTCAGCCCAATAGCCATGGGGGAGAGGATAGGAACAACAAAACAGACAACATCTTTGGCCTTGAGCCTCACTTAGAGCAAATCATGTATATTTACACATATTGTGACTATTCACTTAAGTATGCTGTTTACTTACACATATAGAAAGGTTGTCATACCTCTATGGTCAGTGGGAAGTCAGTCAGTTTGGGGTATTTAATCTTTGGAAGCTACATCGTAGAGTATGAAATATACATAGGCAGCCTGTTGGTGTTGTGTTTGTGTGTTTTTCTGGCAGTGACAATAACCATGGTCAAAAACTTACATTGTTTGCCATATTTGAAGACTTAATCCCCGTCTCCCTATGTTTTGAACTGGATTTTTGTTTCTTTTCTTCTGTGTTTCAAGCTAAGTACAAATGTGAATTCAAATTACTGGTGAGAGAGTATTTTCAGGTGTGCTAGGTTTGGTTGACTTAATTGGTAGCATACTGCTTTATGCTCAGAGAGGTAGGTGTCAGACCTAAATCTTCCTAACAAACAGACTGATCTGGAATAACATCTAGATATGCACACAGAAATGTAAGGAATTTTGAACCAAGAGGAAAACGCCACATTCAGTTTTTTCTTGAACACCTCCCACCACCCTGGGCAGCTTTTTCCAATGCTTAACAATCCCTCCCACGAAGACATTCTTCCTGGTGTCCAACTTGAACCTTCCCTGGTACAGCTTGATGCCATTTCCTCTCATCCAGCCCTTAGCTGTCTGGGAGAAAAGGCTAATCCCCATCTTGCTACACCCTAAGATTTTTTTCTCCGCAGAAGAAATACCATTCTAAATCCCTAATTTTTCTTCTCTAAAAATAACTCTAGTTTCAAATATGTTTATTTTGTCTCATTTTAACAATGCTATTATTTATAAATTTGTTGACATGCTTATTAATAGTTTAGGTAACAAAATCATGTGGAAATCTGGGCTGCAGACAAGAAATATTTAACTCTTCAATCTCATTGATTTCAGCTTATGTTTGGAACCTTTCTATCTTTGTGGATCCAAATGCCAGAATTTTGTTCCATCTATAATAAAGCCAGGTTTCCATTTAGGATCAATCACTAACAACCTTAACAGAACAAAATAGAGACCTAAAAGAGGCACTGCCAGTACTTCTCTTAAAATATAATCTACGTTTGTCCTATTCTATACATTTGAATGAAGAGTGTTTGTTCAGTTTCTTGACATTGACAGCAATTGGCGGATCAATAACAGGTATTAAACTGTTTGGATTTTTTAATTCTCTAGGGCTCACTGAGATTATTGACCAAAAGTGATTTGCTGAGTGAATTTCAGATGACATAGAGTTAGCTGTGTAATAATTATCTCATTGCAAATGGAGGTAAGTAACACTGGGTCAAATTTTATACTGCATCATTGAATTAGCAATATTCCTAAAAACTCCTCAGCATATTAGTATTATGTTATTACTTGTTGTGAATTTGGTCATGGATTTTTCCCTGCTTTTTATCCAAACACCAGGACTAATGGGGGACTTGGAGCTCTTTTATTCTTTTAACTTAGAGGATATTAATCTTCTGAAAACACAGTGCTTCAGATATGGTGGAAGTTCCAGACAAAAGATATAATCTCATTACTGTAACTAATAAAGCAAAAGTCATTTGCATTCAAGGTTCCTGGAGAAGTATATTTACATATCCTTTAATATGAGAGCTGACTTGACATTTTTCAACAAAATGAATTACCTGTTAGCACAGTTCTACAACAGAAATAACTCATGCTATAAAACAGCCAGATATAAAGTAAGGTGTAACTACCCCCAATCAGGTATTTAATATTTTTTGCTATATTTTTCTCGTACTAGGAAATTTCAACCAGTTTTCAAAATGTGACAGTACATGATAGAGGAAGCTGAATGTGTAGTGCTCTGGATTATTCTGAGCTGTATGGACACATAGTGCTAGAAGAGGAATTTTCAGGTGGATTTGAGAAGAACCAAACTCTTAAAACACCCATCTGTATTAGAAGGCTTTCTTTGCCTGCTGAGTGTCATTAAATTCTTAAACAACGTTTTCTGAAACACCAACAAATTTTTAATTGAAGATTTATAACAAAAATGGGCTTTTGCTAGAAAGACATTGAATGGACTTAAAATTTCTCTCTAAAAATTATGCAGGTTAGGAAATTAAAAAAAATTACTTTTGTACATATGAAATGCATTTAACCTGAAGTACAGAGACACTTGGAGAAAATGTGAGTTGGCATTTTTCATTTTGTTTCCACCTCATTGCTTTCACTCTTAAAATCTGTGGCAGGGACCATATTGTTATTTCTGTGGGTAACACTTCATAGTATTATAAAAACTTATGAGAGGCGTGAGTGCAGGAAGTTAATATGTGATTTTTGCATGTCTGAGGCTAATTTTCCACTGCTTTTTATCCCTAAAATATGTGCAATCTATTTAATTGCATCTGATAGGAGAGATTTGAAAGAGAAAAGAACATTCTGTGTTAAGGCATGTGTTTCAGGTTTAAGAGGAAGAATGGCAGAAAGCTTAGATACAGGAATAAGAGAAAGAAGTGATAATGGCTTCAGCAAACAACTTCTCCACTAGCCAGACATGATTCCTGTTATATGTCAAATACACCCCACTCACAAACACACTCCCTCCTCTGCTTGGGTTTTGCTTGGCCTGAAATACAACCACATCAATGAGTCTAAATGGATATTTGCATCTCCTTTGTTGTAGGCCAGCTTAGGCCTTTTAGATTCACTGCATTTTTTAAGTGCTGTGCTAGTGTGTCATAACATGTTCAATCCAGCATGATATTTGTAATATGTAATACTCAAACTGTAAAACTTTGGGACTATGTTCTATGTCTAGGCTGAAAACATATTTTCTGAGTTGTTCTTTCTTAATTCCAGGATACCTTTGGGCAAAATGATACCTGAGCACGTTATGTAAGTTGCTACTTACTACTGTTCTTTCCCCTTACTAAATCCTGGGATTTGCAAGTAGAGAAAGATCAACTCCAGATGCCCAGGCACCTCCTCTCACCATTGTGAGAAAGCTTTGTACAAATTCTGCTGGTAAGTCCAAACTGAAATTCAAACACTGTCTTTGCATTAAACATGGAGTTTTGACCTACTTCAATTCAGTTTCTCCTGAAAGAAAAATTGTGTTCCTGTATCTGTATTCAAAGCCTTGGGTAGCTTCTAACTTCTCCAACAGGGCATCTGGTGTGCTGCTTTTTTTTTTTTTTTTTTTTTTTTTTTTTTTTTTTTGCTCTGTTTATTTGCCTCATCAATTCCTGATGAGTTTCCTAGTTTTAGTCAACTTCACTTAATAGGGATAGCAGCTAAGGCTGTTCTGATCTAGCCAAACTTAGGGGTTTTTTTGCTAATTGTTTAGGAAATTCTGCAGATAATACAAAACTACAAAACAGATCTGATGACTTTTGTATGATTTTCCTTCAATACAGGCTGTGAATGTGTAAACTCTTCTTTAGAAGACTAAAGCTGTGATCTAGACAGAGCTAGAGCTGTGATCTCCATCTCTTGTAACAATCATTTAAAGTAATCATGGCAAAGATGTGATTGTATATATTGAGTGGACACTGGGTCCTTGGTTCAGACTGTGAGCCATTCCATTATTTCCAGATTAAAGCCTTTAGGACAAAACGTAATGAAAAAAATGGGGTTTTATGTATTTGAAAAAGCCCTTATTGATTTCTCTAAAGATTACTATGATGTACATTTAAGTTGGGACACGAGATAGATAATGACCACAAATAATTTTAAAATCAATATTTTAATGAAAATAGCAAATTCCTTTGATTTTTAAAAAGTATTGTGATATTTTAAAGTATAGACCAGTTTCCACTCTGTGATGGGACATTTTAAAAAAAAAAACTTCCTCAGGCTTGTGTGCTCAAAAAGATTTTATTCATTTTAAAATCAAGCCAAGTGTGTTGGCTGTTTATTTCTCCAAAGATTTATATTCCAGTAATTTGTATATAACCCTACTAAAATTTTATTGTGCTGTTTAGAAACTGATACAAATCATCCTGTGAAATTAGAGCAGAACTATATGAACCACCAAATTAAAAATATTTTAGGTATTATTTACGTTTAGAAGAAAATATTAATTTGCCTTTTTTATATTTTTCTATAAATATTGAATTACTAAATTACTTTTATATCTGAAAAACCTTAAAAATAAAGGTTTATCTTCACTACTTCCTTGTGTTACATTTTGTCTTATACATATGATCAAAGCCTATCATTTTGATATTTAGAACCAAGTAAGCCATACAACGCATACAAGGAATCCATTTCCCCACTACAGGAAATATAGTGAAAAAAAATATTCAGAATTATGCAGTTCCTGAATCATAGAATCATTAAGGTTGTAAAAGATCTCCAAGACCATTGAATCAAAACTTTGGCTGATCAACACCTTGTCAACTAAACCAAAAGACTAAGTGCTACATCCACTCTTTTCTGGAACACTTTCAGGGAAGGTGATTTCACCACTTCCTTGGGCAGCCTGTTCCAATGCCTGACAACCCTTTCAGTGAAGAAATTCTTCCTGATTTCGAACCTGCACCTGTCCTGGCACAGCTTGAGGTATGTCTTCTTATCTTTTAGAAAACAAATTAATCTTCAAATACTTAGCAAAATGTAGAGCTCTCCCATAGTAATTTGTGAGGGGGAAAGTAAAAAGTGAAATACCTGTAAAGGTCAGTGCTTTCCCAACATGGTAGTTTCTGCTTCAGACATATCTAAAGACAGTTAAATAAAGCAAGGGGGGGAATCCTACATTTGTTTTCTTTTTTTCCTCAGCACCATTTTTCTGATGTTTGCCTTTACAACAATTTGACTGTGTGAAGTGATAGAAAGGTATATTGGCAGACATTGGGAGAGTTTACCTCTCTCTTTCACCGAAACAAAGGTTGCTTAATATATTTACTTCTGATTTCTTATAAACAGATTTCTGTCCCTCTGTTCTTCAAAAGGGTAGTTAATGTCTGTCCTAACAAACCATGCTGTTAGGTATGCTTCTTGATACCTGTGTGAAAATTTATTATGTTCAGTTTCATCTCAGTGTTTCTTATTACTTCCAAGAAAGACTTAAACCCACAACCAAACAATTAAACCAACAAAACATTGTTTTCATTGACAAATCACACCATAAACTGGAAATAATTTATTGAGGGTAAAAATCCACTGCAGCATTTTTTTGGTGTTATTTGGTATTGCAAATTTCCACAGAAATTAGTCTTCAGTTAATTTGATCATCTTGAGGAACTTCTGAAGAAGTTTTGTTCTAACATAAGTCACAAAAAACTGATGAGTGTGGTGTTACAATCATGTAAAATATGCTTTTATAATAGCATATTCTATATTCTAAATCATGGAAAGGTTTCGGTTGGAAGGGACTGATTAGGTTGATTTAGTTTTCAACTTATGATCAGTAATATCTGAGTGCTACACGAAAATTTAACTCCGTTGTTGAGCGCCAGGATTTTTCTGGTGCATTTGACATTTTTGGATCACTGTTTCTCTGCAATGAAGGGCTGTTGTCACTTTTGTTGACATTTTAGATTACAAGAGACTGTGAAGTAGTCAGTAAGAAATTATGAATTTATCTCTGATCAAAAGAGAAAATTCTAGGGTACAGTGTTAGGTATTTTAATGAGATCATACTTATTATTAAAGATTTAATTCAGTCCAAAATCAAAGAAAATTTAAAGTTTCAGAGATATTTGCAAAATACAGTCTTCTCTTTATTCCTGATGTGCTTTTGATGTCACTCATAAGAAGGATTTGGCACTAACATAGAGGAGCCAATTGAAATTTCAATAAAAAAGAATCAGACACTTAAATTCATGGAGTGTTCCATATTCTTTAAAATTTGGCAACAAAGCTTGTGAAGGGTCTGGACTGTATATCTCGTGAAGAGTGGCTGAGGGAGCTGGGGTTGTTTAGCCTGGAGAAAAGGAGGCTTGGGGGGACTTTATCACTTACTCCAGTCACCTGAAAGTTGGCCAGCCAGATGGGGGTCAGGCTCTTCTTTCAGGCAACTAGCAACCCGACAAGAGGAAATGGCCTCAAGTTGCACCAGGGAAGATTTAGTTTGGACATCAGCAAAAATTTATTCCCTGAAAGCATTGGAATGGGGTACCTGCAGAAGTTGTGGAGTCACCTTCCCTAGAAATGTTTGAGAAACCATTGTACACTTTGTGCACTTAGTGCTCTGGTTTGGTAGATAAGGTGGTCAGTCAAAGGGTGGACTAAATGATCCAGGCAGTATTTTCCAGCCTTAATGATTCCATCCATGATTGTATGATAGAATCACAGAATGGCTTGGGTTGCAAAGGACCTTGACGATCATCTAGTTCCAACCCCCCTGCAACAGGTAAGGACACCTTCCATTAGAGCAGGTTTCTGACAGCTCTATTAAACCTGGTCATGAACACTCACAGGGATGGGACATCCACAGCTTCTCTGGAAAACTCGTTCCAGGGCCTTACAATAAAAACTTTCTACCTAATATCCAACCTCAATCTACCCCCTTTCAGTCTGAAGCCTTTCCCCCTTGTCCTATCACTAAATGCCCTTGTAAAAAGTTTCTCTCCAGCTGTCCACTTTAGGTACTGGAAGGCTATAAGGTCTCCATGGAGCCTTCTCTTCTCTGGGCTCAACGAATCCATCCTTTTCAGCCTGTCTTCATAATAGAGGTGCTCCAGCCCTCTGATCATCTCCGTGTCTCTCCTCTGAACCCACCCCAACAGCTCAGTGTCCTCCTTATGTTGGGGGCCCCCAGAGCTGAATGCAACACTCCAGGTGGGGTCACACAAGAATGGAGTAGAGGGGAAGAATCACCTCCTTTGACCTGCTGGCCACACTGCTTTTAATGGAGCCCAGGATACATTTGGCTTTCTGGGCTGTGAATGCACATTGCCAGATCATGCTCAGTTTCTTATCAACAAAAACCCCAAGCCCATCTTCTCAGGGCTGCACTCAGTCCATTCTCTGCCCATGCTGTATTTGTGCTTGGGATTTCCCCAACCCAGTTGCAGAACCTTACACTACTTGAACTTTGTGAGGTTTGCATGGTACCGTTTCTCAAGCCTGTCTACATCCCTCTGGATGGCACTCCTTTTCTCTAGTGTGTCAGCTGCGCCACATATTTTCTATTGACCAGGGCCCCCAGGTCCCTTTTTACAGTGCTGATTTCCATCACCCTGTTCCCCAGCAGAGTTGCCCTATTCCAGGTACAGAATCCAGGACTTGCCACTGTTAAACTTTATAAGGTTGGAGATTTCCCAGCCCTCTAATTTTTAAAGGTGTCTCTTCAGGGCATCTCTGCCCTGAAGGCTGTCAACAGGTCCTCCCAATTTAGCATTGTCATCAAACTTTCCCACAAAGGCATCCTCACATTTTTTTCTGACTTCCTCTTTGTTGGGATGTGTCGTGGGGCGAAGCTGGGTGTGTCCCAATCYAGGAACACGAGAGAAAAGCTCCAGAGACGAAGTTCTAGAAGGCTGTCTCTTAATCTTTATTTTGACTCCAAATATTTATRGATATGTACAGAGGTCAAGGGATTGGTTACACAGGTCACCACCCCTTCGACTAAATGGTGGATACCACCGTCAATCATGTCTTCTCTCACAGGAGAAGTATGTAAACATTCTAAGAATAGATATTATTTACATTTGGCTGCGTGTGAACATTCTAGAGAAAGAGAAAGAACAGTAAAACTCAGGCAACAGGGATGCTCCAAGTTCCTGAGCTTGGAGATTGGGTTCCTTGAATATCAAGCAACTTTCTTGGGTAACTATTCAAGGAGATTCCAAAGGCCAAAACTTGACCTTTTGAAGTCCAGGGCAGTGAGCTTGCTGTGGGCCCTTCTCATTGCCTCAAGGATCTCAAATTCCATGATTTCATGGTCACTGCAGCCCAGGCTGCCTTTGAATGTCACATTCCTCACTAGCCCCTCCTTGTTGCTAAGAACAAGGTCCAGCACAGCACCTCCTTTCTGGACCTCTGTGATTTGGAGAAGGAAGTTATCATCAACATACTCCAGGAACGTCTGGGGTTGCTTTTGCTCTGCTCTGTTTTCCCTCTAATAGATATTGGAGTATATGTTTGATAAGATATAATCTTCATTAATTTAGGTTGTGCATACACTGTACATATCTGCATTTTAAGTATATATCTACATTTTACATAAATAGTTGAAGCCTATACATATATATGTGTACATATATATGTATATCTCATGCAGTTTTTTGAAAAATCGGGATAGGTCTGTTGTGCCTTGGGAGATAAGGTTGATCTACAAGAATATGTTTCTTAGTGGAAAGGTGTTCTGCTGACTTTCTCTGAGTTAAATCTTCCCTTCCTCTCTCTTAAAATTACCCTGATTCCACCTGTCTTAAGTTCCAGTCAACAGAAACATGCCAGTAGATTGGTAGTGGTTTGGTATCTAGTTTCTAGGTTTATCGCCTAAGAAATTACGTGATTAGAGTTTGTAGCTTGAAACAGGAAGTAGTTGTTGTAAATTTTAATGTCCATAGAGCACTATGTGATTATTATGTATAGGGGGATGGCTTCTTCAAAGAGAAAAGAAATTTTTTTTTTCATTTTGATTCTAATCAAAATGGAGATATTTCCATAAATGACTCAATAATTTTTCTGTCTAAAAAATCATATTTCTTTTCCTGTTTAAATGGTAGTTTCAGATAGTAATAATATTACAATTCAAGATGCTCTGCAATGCGTGATATGAGTGCTCTTAGCTGCATACATTTGTAGCTCCTGAGTAAGAAAATAGCCTTTTTTTAGTTTTGTAGGGAAATAAAACTTGACGTGGAATTAAATCATCTAGATTACAGAGAGACATTGCAATTATGAAAAGCTGTGGCAGACTGGTCAACACACTCTTAGCAAATTCCAGAACGAAGTCAGACTGTTTAGCACCAACCTGCTCCACAGTTTCTAGGCTTCCTTTCCCTGCAGGCTTCTCTTTAGGGGAGGACCACAAGGCATTGCTCTTTATTTGTGTTTCGATCTCTTTAATCAAGTTTCTGTGGCAGCAGGAAATTACTTTCCTAAAGCAGTCAGTCTGGTCACAGTGGAAGGATTTACATAAGAGTCATCAACAAGCTTGAATAGTTTCCACTCTGTTTTGGGGCAGCCTGTTAATTCTCTTTCTCCATCCACTTATTTTTATAACTTTGCAGGTATCACATTTTGATTTTCCTTTGCCATTTCTCCAGCTCTCTGAATATTTTTCATGTGTCTAAACTTTCACTTCAAGTTCATCCTTCACAGAAGGGTTTTTCTCCTCAAATCTATTTGTATAAAGAAAGAAATAGGTAAAGATAATGCCAAAATTTGTCTTTTAACTCTTCTGCTGGAAAAATATAAAAAGCTATGCTCATTTAAAATTGTAGCTTAATGATATATATAGATATTGGACCAAAATTTGATACTTGCCTGGGTTCAGTCGAGAGGTTTTTTTTGGTGAATCACGATCAAATGTCTTTGGTCCTATTGAAAACAGATTATTTTACTATAATAGAGAGAGGCATTTAATCACCTGGGACTGATGAATCTTGACAATAATATATAAATTCCAGGGAAATGAGAGAGCCTTGGAATGAAAATTAGGTTGTTATCAGGAGGAGTATGAAATGAAGAGTTTTTCATTTGTCATTAGGACAATTCAGAATAAAAATTATTAGTTTTATCAGCAACGCATGATTATTAGTCTTCTTTGGGAGCAAAATTTTACTGGTAGTTACATTTATTTTCATAATGGAGTTTTATTTCATTTAATCTAATTGTCTTTTCTAAAACCAAATATCACTATTCTTAGAAAAAGAAGAAATAGTCCTTTTTGACCCACTTAAAAATAAAATCAGTTCTAAAAATCACACTGACTGAATTGGACCAAAAGCTTGATGTGTCTGATTGCTGTTCAGAGTAATTATATGTTTCTTCTGTGGCACTTTTCATACCTCCACATTCCTATGCAATCTGAAGATGACTGAGTTTACCTCAGGTCTCACCCTGGTCATGTGGATTGGTAAAATAGGCTTATCTCCACCTGTTTTGTCCTACATGCTGTCTTTTGTTTTCAAGTGTTGTCCTTTTTGTCCTTCTTTCAGAAGTCCACATTAAAGCTTTTCTTTGTCCCTCACACCACCCCACATGTTTAAGATGTTCTTTGAGGCAAAAGATCCACCTTATCTCTTTATCTTCAGATCAATATTTGAACAAAAACTTCCCCAAACTTAGTTAAATTCACATTCAATGCTTCAAATGGAGAGGTATCAGAGTGGCATATTTTGGCAATTGCCGAAGAAGTTTTGCTCTCTTTTTTAAAAAATAAATATGACAAATGAACTTATTCATAAGAGTGTTATGCTTTTGTCACTGTCATATTACAGTTTATGACACTGAGTCCACTAATGCTCTTTTCCTCCCTTTTTGCTTAAATGTTATGACTAGCTGAAGAATTAGCAATAGAAATTGCCAAGAATCCAGTTCTGCTATTTCATCTCTAAGAGGAATATAATAACTCATAGTCTTGAGACTTTCTGTTCAAATGCGTCACTTAATTACTCTTTCTTTTGTAGAGATTTTTATTTTTAGCTTAGCGTATTTATAACTGTCACTTAGAACCTGATTCAAAAAGCACTTTTACATGTGAGAAACAGTTAATAGCAATTTTCTTACGGTTGTTTCTGTCTAGAGCAAAGAATTTTCTACCCATCTTTTGCACTTCTCTTGACCAGTTTGTCAAAGCCATATTGATATCTGTTGTTCATTCTCCCTAAGAATCTCCAGAATATTCTGTTTCATCCCACTGAGTTCCTTTTGAGATCATCAAGTCCAACCTATGACCTAACACCTCCCCATCAACTAAACCATGGCACTGAGTGCCATGTCCAGGCTTTTTTAAAATAGATTTAGGGACGGTGACTCCACCACCTCCCTGGGCAGATGATTCTAGTGTCCAATCACTCTTCCAGTGAAGAATTTTTTTCTGATGTCTAACCTAAACTTCCCCTGGCACAGCTTTCGAGTGTCCTCTCGTTCTGTTGCCTGGGAGAAGAAACAAACCCCCATCTAGCTACAGCCTCTTTTCAGTCAGTTGTAGAGTGATAAGGTCACCTCTGAGCCTCCTTTTCTCCAGGCTAAACAACTCCAGCTCCCTCAGCTGTTCTTCGTAGGGCTTGTGGTCAAAGCCTTTCACAAGCCTGTCCTCCTACCCACCAACAGATTGACACATGCTCCCAGCTTGGTGCCATCTGCAAATCTACTGATTGCGGACCCAATGCCCTCATCCAAATCATCAATGAAAATATTAAACAGGACTGGCCTCAGCACAGAGCTCTGAGGGACACCACTGGTCACTGCCCCCCAGCTGGATGCAGCACCACTCACCACCACTCTCTGGGCTCAGCCATGCAGTGAGTTCCTAACTCAGCAAAGAGTGCTCCTGTCCAAGCCCTGGGCTTCCAGATTATCCAGGAGTGTGCTGTGGGAGACAGTGTCAAAGACCCTGCTGAAGTACAGATGGACAACATCCCCAGTCTTTCCTGCATCCACCGGGTGGGTCACCTTAGAAATCTTATGGGCAGATCTCTGTGAACCAGCAGTGTTTCCTACTCCTGAAACCATACGCTAATTTTGCTTTCCTTTTAAATTAGGAGATCCTTGTAGAGGACCATATCTCCACAGATTGTGGAGTGAAACCTGTGAATGGATATTGCACTTTATTGAAACAGAAAACATCCCAGTCACACTTCGCTTCTCTTATTCATGAAAGCTTGCCCTGCATGTGGGAACTAATCTTTGTTCTCCTTGGAGAACAATAGGCTTGGAAAGAACTAATATGGTTGGTTTCAGTTGAAAGACCATGTTATTTGCTGGCAAACTTTCAAAGTGCAATATAATTTCTGGGTAGGACATCAAACACATTGCAAAATGTCTCTAAGTCAGGTTTAACTATTTTTTGTGGGTTTATGGTGCTTTCTTCTGCTCTGATGGGCACCCCATCCTTCTCTGGGAATTCTCACTGCTGTAATGAGCTGAAAGAGTTTCCTATGTACAGAATTTTAAGTATTTACCAGACATGACTAGTCTTGGAATTATCCTACTGGATATTTGGCAGAAGGTTTGTCCTGTTCCATGTTTATTGTGCTTATACATGTATTAATAAATTGGAAAAAAGGAAAGAATTTTTGTTTCTATGAATTTATGAAAGATACACTCATAACATTAACATGAAATGTCAAAGATATAAAAAAAAAATGCAAAGGCTTAATCTTTGCTTCCACAGATAAATGATCATTACTGAAGCAGAGTGTAAGTCTAGGGTTTGCAGAGAAAAAAGGAGAAATTGCTGCCAAAAGAGAAAAAAAGGAAAGAAAAGTGGAAAGAAAAAGTTCATGTATAGTAATAGAAGTCAGAAACAGCTGGTCTTTCTAATGAAACAGGTTATATAATTTATTCTTGTTTTTACATCAAAGTAATAACACGAGTTTGGCAACATTGTCATCTTACACCAACTTATTGGTCTACCAGAAAATGGAAATATTCTAATGCTACTGGAAGCTCTTTTGACACTGCAATCATCTGGCTTGGCATCATGTGCAATATAAAGTCTGTTCGTGTGGAGATTTTAAAGTTCTGAAAATTTTGGATGTGTGAAAAATTCTACATATTTCTTTGTGAAAAACCTCCTTAACCAGTTCTTGCTTTCACTAGCACTTAGTATTTCTTTATGTCACCAGGTTTCTTTGAAATAGAGCTAAGAAAGTTCATGCAGCTTTGTTTCTGTCTTTATAGAGAAGTTGTAAAAGATTTTGTTTCTGAATATCTTCTTAAGGGTTTAATAATAATATTTGATAATGCAAAATATATTAAACAGAAGTTACGTGAGCCCAGCTGTAAAGAATAAGCCAGAACTGAGTTTGGAATTCAAGACACTGAGCTTTTCAGCATATGTTTCAACATCTCATAACTTATTACTTACAGAACACTTCACCTCACTCTGTTCCCATCATATAAAGGGGGTTATAAAATGAAAATATATAAATCATTTATCTTTCAAGTTGTCACAGAGGTAAACCTTCAAACATCTGTGCATTTATTGTTTGACTTGCAGTTTCAAAGCAAATCACTTCTCGAAACTTACTCAGCATTGCATTTCTTTTATTCTTATGCGCACAAGTACATATAAATTTTTTACAAAATCTTTTTTTTTTTTTGCAGTGAGTTATTCTTCTCTAAGCAAAGCTGCAAGGGGGCTTTATATTGATCATCTAGATCATGAACAAAGAAAAGAAAGAGATACCTAAATAAGGAAAATAATCCTACTCATTACTCAGCAAGCACATTGACTCATTTAGTTTGACCTTTTAGTGCACATATCTTTCCTAGTTTCATAACTGCCAATACTTTTGTCAATAAAATTGCACACCAAAAAGTAAAGACAATACCCATAAGTAATAGCTGTTGGAGAAAAACTGCTGGAAGCAATTTGAAAGAAATGTGAAGTAGCTCAAAGGAAAAAATGGAGCCTTGACTATTTGCATTCTATTAGGGAAAAGAAAGAGTATACTCTATAACTGAGCAGCACAATTTAAATTTTACTTACTCTCATGAGATACTTGAGAAAATGTATAAAATTGAAATTGCCTGTAGAAATTGTTCTGTACATCCTTTAAAGAATAAAAGTTTAATAATAGCACTCTGTCAAATCTTTTTTATTCTTCAGTTTGGAAATTCTTCAGATTTTTTTTCTTATTCATCTAGTAAGACAATCCTAAATGTCTTGTATAGTAATGAAACAGTGAAGCTAAAGAACAGAGAAGAATCATCACTGAATTTTTCAGCTTTTACTAAATATTTATTTTGGATTCTGTGTGACAAAGAGTAGTTGAAAATGATACACCTTAAAAAATAATAAATATGTATTTTCCAACAAGAAAGAAAACTAAAATTTCTAAGCACTTCTACTGAGTTTTCAGATAACAGTGTAAATGAAAACAACTCAGTAAATAGGGTAGTCACTCTGTTGGATATTTTCCCTATTTTGTAATATTTATTATTATGATGTTTCCTTTTCTATTTTATACATTCAATTCTCTTAACTTTTTCCCATTCTTGGAGTGTTCTAAAATTTAATCACTTTTCAGGTGGTCAGTCATTTTAAGCCTAAGCCAGTTGTATTCAAAGATAACAGTGAGGAGGAAAGAATATGGAAACGGGGATTTCTACGCTTTCAGATGGGGTGGAGTCTGTGCTTACACATTGTAAAAATCCTAGTGTCACTCAGCAGGTGCCCTGCTCCTGGGTTGCTGATGCTTGTGATGGTTTGGTGTACATTTCTCGTGTTCTCCTGTCCAAGCCCATGCTGTTTTTCCCTTGAGGCAGCCTATATCTGTATATAGGCAACTTGGTGTGCTGTTCCTTGAAAGGTCCCTACCTTTGTGACAGCAATATTTCCTTTTATTTTAATCTCAAATACACTCTCTAGGATCTGTAAAGATGTTAGCATGTTGGCCCATGACATATTTATCTAGCACATTATCTCCTCAAAAACGCCATCAGCAAAGCAAATATCACCTAGAACAAGGCATTTCTCTTTAAAGCTGTCAGGTTGTAGGGTATCTCTGCTGCACATGGTGCAATTCTCATATCCATATAATATTATTGTGAGTGCAGATATTTTATGCATTTAGAAAAGTATATAAATATAGGTGACATTCCTCGTGGGCTTTGGTCTTGACTCATAAACTGGAAAAAATCCCTATCCTTACTTGCACCTATAATATTCTTTACTGTAAAATCCCACATCAACTAGCTTATTGTTTCTCTGATTTATGTTAGAGCAGTTGAATACAAAGCAAACAGCTGGTTGAAATACTCCATCTTTTTTTGTGGTCTCAGTTTGTACAGGAATCTCTTCATTCAGGTGGTATAGGATCATTATTTTTGTGGTGGATTAAAACCAACATAATGATAAAGACAATACATTATCATTATTGCATAATTTGTGAAGGGGAAAGAAATCTATACTGTCTGCCAAGTGAATGTGTCCTTGCAGTATGGAGGTGAATGACTCTCATCTTTATATTTGTAGCAAAAGTTTCATTTTTTCTTTGATAGAACACTGTCATATATACTGTACAGCTTACACAAGTAGGTCATTAACTTAATGTGCAGCAAATTTTTGCTGGCAGCTATTGATTTTTAAAGCATACGATAGCAGCTTATACCAGCACAAGATAATTTTGGGCTGAAAATAATCTGAGAGTGATGGACTTCCACTGCATACTGAAGTTTCACACTGGTGATAGTTGGGAAGCAGAAATGAAAATGAGACTTTTTTTAACAAAAAATAAGCACTGTTCTGTTATTTATATTTCCATTTGTTACATTAACTTTATCTGAAGTGCAAAAATTTTGATTCTTTGAATGTGCAGCTAATATCTAATGTGAAGTTTTCCCAGCATGAATGGTTGGGTTTGTCTGTGGATTTTTTTGGGTTTTTTCTCTCCATTTCTAGCAAAAATTAGGGTGGCGTTTTAATATCTTATAACTATGAAATTATGTGTTCCTGCCTTTCTTTTTTTCTTTTATCATAGACTGGATTGTTCCAAAGAGTATACTTCCTAGAGATTTGTATAATCCATCTTTAAATCATGCAAACAAGAGGAAGTTTTAGCAATTTTCAAGTACTTAATTGTGTTTAATAAGGAATGCTTCCTGATGTTCCTTCATATCTTGTCATTGATCTCCATCCATATAAAAGTGTATCTTGTACCAAAGAGTTCATAGTTTTATTAAGTTTATCTTTTCACTGTTCAGGCAAAAATGTATTTAGTATTAATTTTTTCCTTGAGAAGTCACTTTGTATCAAGCCCAATGTTAATACATCAGTAAAGGTTCTGGCAATTGGTAGATATCCAAACTTTTGCCAGCAAGCATCCAAATTTAAAAACTTGCCTTATCCTAACTCTCATAGGCTGTCAGATTAAAAATCACTGGAACGAAAGTCAGCTAAAGTCAGTTTTCAAAAGGGATGAAGTTGCCTCCAATGACTGCAAGGCAGAGCATTCAGGCCAATACGGACTTCAATTATAGTTTCTGTTGAAGAATAAATATTTAATCCTAGTAACCATGTCAGATAGGAGTTCATATAAGGTCTCTGAACTGAACTAAAAGGATTTATGACTCAAAAAGCCCCCCAAACAAACAAACATAAAAATCCAAACAAACAAACAATCTAAGAAGAACATTTTGAATTCCAGAAAATGTATCCTTTCCTTTAGTTATGTAATTCAGTCTCAAGCAGGTCACATAAGAAGTTATGTTTTCCAAAGGCTTACTTCTGTCTTTGTCATTTGAATGTCCTCAGTTGTTAAAATTAAGACATCTAATGAACTCTGCTTGTTTCAGAGTGCTTTTTCTATTCACTGGTCATATGGTCTTGCAGTTGATAGTTGAAACTTTTGAGACCAAAGAAATAAATTGGACTACATAACAAAAAGTTGCAAAAGCTATCAATGAGTCAACAATGCAAGAGTGGTATTATTAGTAGGGCTCGTTCTGCCTCATCTGTAGGCTTTTGTAACAGCTGCACTTTTGCAAAAGAAGGAAATGTTTTGACAATTAGGGTAAGCAAATTGCAAAAGGAAATATGGTACTAAGTTACCAACGCAGTCCCTAAATAAAACATGCCATTTCTAATGAAGTCCTAATGCTGTTCAGCCTTCCATTAGCAGAAATCTCTGGATAGCCATAGGCAAGCATCAAATATACAGTAGTTTATAATGGTAATTCATACAGTGATAAAGCAAAAACATAACTGTGCACTGAAAAAAGGCACAAACTGAAATTTGCCTCTAGGCAAAGCCTTGTTTTCCATAAACAAATTAACGTGCAGACTTTACTTCATTGACGTATGGAGCATTTAGTTACTTACTTCTTTTCTTCTTTTCTTGCCTTTTCAATATGATTTAGAATCAGATACTGGTCTATCTTGTGCAAATAGTCAGGAATGTGAGTAATGGACCTTAATGTATGCTGTGGTATTAATGACTTCTGCAGTGCAAGGAATATTTCAGAAATATTTCATGTTCAGAAGGAAAATAAACTGATGTGAATATACTGAATATACTGCAGGAAGACAAATCTGTTATATTATTTACAGTAGTTATCGTTGCAAGAATCGTGCTAGAAACGGTCTACGTGAGCTATACAACATTTAAAGAAGTTCTCTTACACTAAAGGAAACTAGTTAAATGGATGTTTTTATTTCTGGTTTTCTAGTTATTTGAGTGAGTGGGGTTTTGGCTCTTTTTGTTATTGGTTTGTAGGTTGGTTGTGATTTTTATTTTAACTTCTTTTTCTTTTCCTTTTTTTTTTTTTTTTTATTTAATTTTTGACCAAAATAGTGAGAAGTGTTTGGAGATTTCAGTTGTTCTTTGAATGACTCCTAGAGTAGCTATTTGGTTCATTTCTAAATAAAGGCATTCAAATTTGTCCTGGATTTCCCAGTCTACTTTCTGTAATGCCAGTATATGTTATAGCTTTAAAAATACAAGCCTGTCATACAGTGCCTTATGAATAACCCTCAGATATGAATAAGCAGTTTAAAAGAGAAGTCTGTTCAGTCTGCTGACAGTTAAATTTCAAACCATTCACTTAAATTGAAAACTTTCATGTAATTGTAAGGGGGAAGTAAATGAAACTCGTCTGAAATAATTTCTAGGCCAGTGAGTCACCAAATAGCTACATTACAACAGATGCCATGTTGTGGAAATTTTGCAATCATGGTATGAAAGTATCAATAGTACAATATTCTTTCAAGTTACTTAGTTATAAAGCTTTAGGTTTTAAAGACCTCGGAACCTGAATGAAAAGTTCTGTACTCATAGTTAACCCATGTGTCTCATATTTAACACGTCAGGAAATTTAATTGTTTTTATTCTAGGAATACACTTGTCCCAATATACATTTGCTTTCAAAAAAGATAAATCTTAACTCTTTGTCAATCTGAGCATTTTTCCATTCTTTGCTTCAGCACTCACTGCCTGCAGTCTTTTGAATGAACAGTTTTTTGTGACTCTCTTGAATTATTAGTGTGTTTTCTTGATCAGCATGTCAAGGTTTCTAGTGGTGGTGAACACCTTTTATGTAAAGGCTAACCATGTTCTGTTCTGAAGACATATATTATATGCAAACTGTAAAAATACCTAATTCAGCTTTTCAATCATAGAAGGGCAATGGAGGTTTTATATAATCAGAATGAAATTGAGAGGCCAATAAGTAAAAGGAGTCAAACCCCAGAAATGCTTCAAAATTAAAAAAATACATTGTCAGCAAGCAGGGAATAACACTTAACATCTGACTTCACTTACAGAAGTCTTCAACTGATAAGTACTCATACACCTCATTTGTTGGTAAGCTTGTTGTTTATCAACTTTCCATGGCTGAATTTTCTGTCAAAGCGATGAATTGAATCTGGGGCATTTATTTTGTAAAACTGAATCTTCCATGGATAGAGATCAAAGAAAGGAAGGTTGCAGCTGGTGGGAAGAAAAGATGCACTGACAAATGCATTAAGGCTGCTTGCTCTGAGATGAATGGGAACGCATGATGAGTGCTCTTTGATATAGTTGTGGCTCTGCTAGTCAATGACTTTTAACTTCCCATCCTGTTTTGCACCACTCCTTAAACTGACATTTCTGCCATGGACAATCTCACCTCTCTGATCACATGCTTCTGTTGTAGAGCTCATTATATAGAAACTTGTAAGATTACTAAGGAGACAAGATGATTATAATTTCGTGTCCGGTCTCTGCCCCCAGCAACAATGATCGAATTCTAGTGGCTAGTAAAGGTACAGGAAGGATGTGCATAAGATGTTCAGATTTAAGTGGTAAAAACTATTGAGTTTTTGGGACTTAAGATTACTTGAATCTGAATATTTTAGGGACAAATTATATTTGGCAGAGGGTATTACAACTATAGTGCTCATAGATATTGAATCTTTGGGAAAGAAATCATGCCGCAAAAAGTTATATTTACAAAGACTTTTGTGCTTATCAAAGAACAGGAATAGGAAGGATTTCCTGATTTGGAATTGCTCAATGGATCACAGCTGGGATTTTCAGCTGAGCTTGAACAAACCCTTGTTCAGCAACAAGAGTTTGAATATTAGAAATACAAGCTTGTATTTCCAGGGAGCTGTTTGTCAATCACATTGGAAAAGTAATTGATGAACATAACGAGGAAAATTGTGCTAATAACAGAATTTTGAAAAAAACCCCATACTACAAACATTTTGCAAAAAGATGCTTTGTTAGGCCATTTGTATGAACAGAGTGATTAATAGCTTCAACGGAACTGCAATGAAACTACTTGAAGTATTGAGTCCTTCTCCTGTAAAGACTTTTTGTCTTGCTTTCTGAGCAGTTTCTGGGCAGCACTCATCTGAGATCAGCATTTCAATGCTCTTTGATTCATTATCTTCTATTTCCTCTAGTACAATCCAGTTCAGCAACATTTACTGATTCTTATGTAGTTACCTTTTCAGTCATATATGAATCAATGTTTTTTCCTGAACATTTATCTGGACATAAATTTATTGAATGCAGTTAGTGAGTATGAGATGTGTTTCTACCTGCATGAGGTTTAGACCTCTCCATTCTTCAGGAGTTCTGTTCGTGGCCTTCTCATACTCCTAAGTAAGAATATTCAGGTATTATGGAGCAAAGAGATCAGCAGGTTTTTTTAAAATTCCCATGTATCATGAAATTTTAGTAGTATCAAAGTCTCCCTAGAAAATTATGATCAGATTAATTAATGAGAATATCATAATAATTATAGTTGGATTTTGTTTATTTTTAAAATAAAATATGAAGATAGGGAATGGAATTTCATATTTTTCTGATGACTTGAGATCTGAGCTTGAATCTTCATGTGGAATTCATCAAACAGGCTTTAGCAGCACTTACATATTTCCTCTTTTAGTAGCTGTTTCATATTAAGCCTAAAGGAAGCTGGGGATGATTTTCCCTGTAATTTATGATATTTGTGTCTATTTGCAACAGTTGTAAAAATACTGTGTAAACAGAAACATCATAAAACACTCATTAAAAAAGTCTTCTAAAGCCAGAAAAAGAACAGATTTTCCATGGCAGTAAATGATACAAACATGAATTACCTCCCAGATATGAGAGCATTCAGCTTTGTTGTCTTTTTAATGCTGTTTCATAATGTATTTATCAAAATAAAAAAGAAAGTAAATGCTATATAAAAGAAAATTCGATGTCATGATAATTCCTGATTATGGGGAAGAGAGATTTAAAATTAAGGGAGCTAATCTGTGACAGAGGCTGTGCAAACTCCTTTAGAAGGGATGATTTCGCCAGCCATGTAGCTTATCGCAACTGAGGAGTGTTTTTGCTACAAGCAGACAGTCACCTTCTCAAAAAGGCAAATACTGTTTGAAAGAAACCTCTGAAAAACTTTTATCAATGATTCTTTTTTCACAAGTCTAAGCATTTTGCTGTTTATTTTGTCTTCACTGTTGAAAAACTTCACTGAGTCCTAGGTTTTATTAATTTCTTCTCTTTCTTTCCCTGCCATAGTCAAAAAATTTCCATTGATAACACTGCAACAGGCTATTAGGAAGTAATAGTCTGAGAATTAAGTTTTATCCATTTGTGCTCTTTTTTAAGAATGGCCTCTTTTCATTCCATCAGAAGGACAAGAGCAAAGTTTAATTCCACAAGCACTAATAAAATGTAACGGAATTATCTGACTTGAAAAAGAAAGAGTAACAGGGAAGGAGCAAGGATGGACCTGCCTAACATACTCTAGATGACAGAAAAAGAACATTATGGAATAGGTAGATGAGAGTGAGGAATAAAGATAAACACATTCCTTGATTTAAATAATGAAAAATAAGAAGATTTGGAAACTTCAGGAAGTGTACGAGTCACCTACTGAGCTTGTTATGAACATATTATTGAATTTCTTGAATTGCTCTGAATATTTGGTGTCTTGTTTGCATCCAAGTGAATGTTAAGGTTATTTTTATTTGTTTAGCTAGTCATTCTTGGAATCTTTATTTTGTTGAAAAAGCTTCTTCTTTTCCTATGTGAAACTGAAGAGCCCGTGATAAAATCAAATCTTTGAACTGGTCTGGTGAGAGTTTCTCAACAAAGGGATCTGAATATGGCTCCAGTGTAAAGATATTGAAAACAGAAATTACTGGTTTTTTAACCACTTTGCAAATGGGTTGTATTCCTTTATTCAGCTTTGGCAGAAGTATTGTAGCTATGTTGACAGAGTTCAGGTTTGTATGTTCAGGCAGATTTCTATTTTTCTGAGTAATTTTAATAGGTCACTGCTGACCTATTCACTCCCTGTAGTCATGTACAAGTTGGGCTTCCATCACATGAGTATATATTTTTTTCTGTGTTTGAGTTGTTCTCATTGTAATGTTGGTTGTTTCCTGCCATCTCATTTCTCTTGTTCTATTAGTATGAATGTCATATTTTTATTGAATGACCTTTTCTTAATCTGTTCCTACATCTCTGGTGAAATTTAACATGCAGTGACTGTTTTGTGTTTGAAAGATAGACTTGAAATTTATGCTAAAGAAAATAAAATTGCTTTAAATTTTATTTTTCCTTAAGCAACTTTACAAATAAAGCTGCTTTGTACATAGAGGGCAGAATAAAATATATGAAGTAGCAGCACAGTTCATTTTTTTTCTTAAAGTGACATATTTCAATGAAGAAAAGTGTATTTTTAAAAAATATTGTAGCAAGTTGAGAAAAAAAGTCAGTGTCATTTTGAAAGTAACAATACCTGTACCCGAGGCCATCTTTTGTTTTTGCAGATAGTTATAACCTTTATTTTTTAATATCCGTTTGAGTCACTGAAATGACTTATGATGTTTATAATCAGTGTTTTGTGGTCCTGCAAGATGTAAGAGGACTTATTCACAGTTCCAGGGCTATAATCAGGGTTTGAAAGAACTGGAATTAATTTCCATATTTCTAGAGGCAGAATGTTTCAAGAGTTTAGAACGTGGGGCCATTACAGTGAAGCAAATGATAGATTTGTATGAGCTTTTTCACAGCAGAATAACTTTCCTTCATTAATGTTACATTTTTCAAATGTGGAATTTCTTTGTTTTAACTTTAAATCTTGGACAGGGAATCACAGATTACTTAGAGACCCTTCATACAGATGTGTCTGAGAATTGCTCAGAAAAAAGCCATTCCTTTCCAGCACTTTTTGTGAACAGTATTGAAAAAGGCTTATGACCCTCTGTCAAACTCCTGCAAAATATGCTTAAACCACAGGAATTTTCAGGCTACCAAACTGAAAAGAAATTCAATATAGACACCCAAAAAATTAATTCAGCAGCCAGTGTCATAACCAGAAATTTTCCGTGGTTGCACATTTGTTGCTGTTGCACATTGGTACCATATTTGTAAGTCTGCTAGACTGTTTTTTATATACAGTGTCAATGCTTATAAGCCTGTCACCCTTTGAAGTGTAAATTTATAAGATTAAATCTCAAGAGAAGTGTAACAAAAGTATTTCACACCAGAAATGTATCTAGCTGGAGTCTCTATCAGTTCTCTCTCTCACTCATCTGAAAAAAAACATTCCAAACCCCTCAGACTGAGCAATTATAGACATGTCCTCCTAACACCTATTAAATAGCATTTGAATTATGAACAGAATAATAAATTTCCTGTATAATTTTTCCCATTTTTTTACATTATGCAATTATGCTATTTTTCTGTGTTTTCATTATGCCACGTGATACCTAAACCTTGTTAGAATCCTTAGTTTCAGTATGGTTAGTAGCTTAATCATGCACTATTTAAAGAATTATTTTCTACCCTTTTGACTTCATTCAGGGCTACTTATGAACATACATTCACAGAAAACATTTACATATACTATATATTTTTTTAATTATTCAAATTATAAAGATGAACCTGGTGGAATTTAAAATTAGTTTTCAGGGCTTGTACTTAAAAATTGGTATAAATAATAATAAATTTTATTCATCTGCAGGAAGGGAACAGGAACATTTCAGAGAGTGGGAGACTTGGATTAGAAAAAAGAATATATATACATATAAAATATATATATTTACACATTATATAATCTATATATACATGCAAGAAATTTTTCTGGACTTGCTCAACAAAACAAAGCCAAGTAATTGGAAAGCACATTGGATTTAATCCAAATTCTCATTTTCAGTCTTTATTTCTTTGTTCAGACATCAGTTGTGCTGAGTATTTACATTGTACAATGTAAACTAATTTATGGCACTTACATCATTACCTAACATGCTGTTAATCATCTTGCATGCTGTGAAATGTTCTAATGTGTAACAGCCTTCCCCTGCTTTGGAATATCACTGATTCATTGCTTACAGTTTTCCTTTAAGGAACTGAGATGGATGCTCTCAAGATGCTCTCTATATATCTAATGGGACTCTGACTCACAGAGGAATGCAAACATACTGTACACAGATGCTTCACATTCTTTATGCATTGAATTCACTTTAGGTCATTTTATTTCTTTTAGTAAGATAATTGCTGTAACAAATTGAGGGGAACATTTTTTTCATACTGATTACAAATGCAATGAAGATCATCACAAAGACAACATGAAATTCGTTGGTTGCATGATGCAAAGAACTTTGTTTCAGGGAATAACACAATGAAAATTCTCTTTGCTGTATTAAATGGTATAAATAATAGTTTGAAGCAAAGATTTATGTCCTGTGATATTTTATTAGCTGTGAATGTTTTTTCTGCTGACTTTACTCTCCCTTAAATTCTCTACAACCTTCTTTGTTCCTTCTGAAATACAGTTTTGGAGAAATTACCAGAGAATCATTTAATGGTTTGGGTTGGACTTAGAAACCATCTAGTTCCAATACCCCTGTCATGGGCAAGAACCATAAACCAATGGACCAGGTTGTTTAGAGCCCTGTCTAACCTGTTCTTGAACACCCCCAGGGATGTGGTATTGGGGTATCCACAACTTCTCTGGGGCCTGTTACAGTGCCTCACCACCATCACCTTAAAGAATTTATTTCTAGTATCCAATCTAAAATTATCCTCTTTCAGTTTGAAGCCATTTCCCCCCTGACCTGCCAGGCCATAAAGTTCCTCTTCAACTTTCCTGTTGCCTTCTTCAGGTACAAGGTCTTCCTGGAGCCTCATATTCTCCAGGCTAAAGAACTCCAGATGTCTCTGCCTGCCTTTAAAGGAGAGGTGTCCTCTGATTATTTTTGTGGCCTTTCTCTGGGCTTGCTCCAGCACGTCCTCATCTTTGTGTTGGACATCCTAGAGTTGGGCACAGCACTGTAGGTGGGGTGTCAGAAGGGCAGAGTCCAGGGAGCAGAACCTCATCCCTCGGCCTGCTGGCCACACTGCTTTGGATGCAGTCCAGGGTGTGGTTGGCTTTAGGTGAGAAGAGTGGACTCTGGAACTGTGAACTATGACTAGATTCAGTGGCTTAGCCAGTGATATCTGTACTCTTTTTGCTTTGATTATAGTTTCATGTGCATCTTTTCTTGATTATTTTTATACTTTTATACAGATTTCAGACTTCCGATTAGGGACACTAGATAGATATCAGTGCAAAATCATTTCACAAAAATCTGTGAATAAATATTTTTAATATTAAAGATATTTCTATTATTTATTGCAATTACAATCATAATATTAATAGTTTAAACAGACCTAAGTCTTTGTATATGTTAATGTATGCATCTGACCCACCTTGCAACAGTGATGCCAATGCAGTCTTCCACTGAATTTATTCTCAATCTTATGAATTATCAAAATTTCAGGTTTAAAAAGTAAAAACTTACGATTGTATAAAAATTTCAGCTAGTAGTAAGTGTATTTCAGTAAAGCTGAAAGTTTGAGATTCTATCATGAAAAATGTAATATTTGGCCACAGGGAAGAGATGAAGCAGAGGATAACAGTAGGAAGGAAGGAAACAGTGCAGAAAGATGCAATAAACACTGCTGTCACAGCAAACAGCAAGGAAAGCCAGATGATGCTTTTTGATTTAGACATAGCTAACAGTATTTATGGGTCAATAAATACCGCAGGTCAATTTCTGGAAGAGTGTGGAATGCTTGTAGGATTTTTCCCTCATTTCAGCCTGTGATAAGTTGCTCTGGTTATGTTAGTTTTTCTATTTTTCATCTAGAAACTGCATTTCAGTGATAGTTCTGCCATATGCCACACAATCTATCCAAAAGTTTGATGACTTTCATTAATAAATTAAGTAATTATTCTTTATAGGCTTCTACCAGCCCCTTAAAAATCTCACCTGGGATTTTTAGTTATCAAAGAATAATGAATTAACTTCTCAGATAGCATAAGTCTTACATGGTTGCATTGACTAGAATTAAGTCCTTACTGATTGAAAAATAATAAAGTATTTTCACACTAAGTAACTAGCTCTGTTTAGTAGTCTCAATAGAGGGATGGAGCACATCTCCTGTTGAGAAAGGTTAAGAGAATTGGGTTTATTCAGCTTGGAAAAGAGAAGGCTGGCCTAACTGTGGCCTTCCAGTACCCAAAGAAAGCCTACAAAAAAGAATAAGCTGCATTGGAAGGCACCCACAAGGATCACTGGGTCTAACTCCTGGCCCTGCGCTGCCCCATCCCCAAGAGCATTATCCAGAGGTTACTTGGGCTTTGTCAGGCTTGGTGCTTGGGGCTGTGACACCTGAGGAGCCTGTTCCAGCACCCAGCCACCCTCTGGGTGAAGAACTTTTCCTAATATCCAACCTAAACCTTTCCTGACTCAGGCTCATGCCATTCTCTTGGGTCATGTCACTGATCACCAGAGAGAAGAGATCAGTTCCTGCCCCTCCTTCTCCACTTGTGAGGCCGTTGAAGACCTCAAGGCCCCTCACCACCTTTGTTGCCTTCCTGTGGATGTTCTGTAATAGCTTTGCATCTTTCTTACATTGTGGTGACCAAAACTGCTCTCAATATTCAAGGTGAGGCTGCAACATTGTAGATGGAGAGAGACATTTTACAAGAGCATATTGTGACAGGACAAGGGTGAATAGTTTCAAACTGAAAAAGAGTAGGTTTAGATTAAATATTAGAAAGAAATTATTTATGGTGAGTGTGGTGTAGCCCAGGAACAGGTTGCCCAGAGAAGCTGTCAGTGCTCCATCCCTGGAAGTGTTCAAGGTCTCCCTTCTGGTTGGGACTCTGAGAAACCTGGTGTAGTAGAAAGTATCACTCCACGTGGCAATGGGGTTGGAACCAGATGAACTTTAAGATCCTTTTCAACCCAGGCCATTCTATGATTCTGTGATATGAAGCTTAAAAAGACACAAAAGAGATAATTTTATCTGAGAATAATAAATTTTATGTGTATAAGCAGTTGACACCAGGTTTTCTGATGAGAATAACTGCTGTGTTTTAGGTATGTTAAGCTACATGTCTCAGAACAAACAAAAATGCATTTCTGTTTTTAATTTGAAAGAGTTAAACCAATCTCTGACACTTTTTTCTTTTTTTTTTTCCTGAGGAAAGTATATGATCCTACTCTTATTAATTACAAGGACTAAGAAAAGGATGGCAAATGTCAAAATAATTTCCTATGGAGGTACCATTATATTCAGAAAATATAAAGTTATAGTTTCTGAAATTTAATAGCTTTCTTTTCTAAAAAGACCCAAACCAGTCTTTTTAGTAGTGAACTAGAGCTAGAAAACTTAATTAAACACCTGTGGATAGCTATTGACTTAGCCAATCTGCTTGCTACCTGTCAAGAGAAACATGAGAGCTAATGAACTCAGAGCTTAGTGGCCTCAGAAAAAAGAGAAAAAAAGGAAGTCATATAACATGCAATATTTTAAATAACAATAATGATGTCACTTCAGATTTATATTTGCTCTTCTAAATATTAGATGCTATTAGACCTAAGCAGTTTCCCAGTAACTGGAGCCATCATTCTTAGAAATAAATTAAAAAAAATAAGTGCCTAAAACAGGCACCAACCCCCTCCTCAAAATACAGGTCATGCTAATGAACTTTTGTACAAAAAGAAAAATCAGCCCTTTCTGAGGCAATTCTTTGAAGCCATAGATAGAACCATGCAAACAACAGTTGAGGCTTAATAACTTCAAGAATAAACATAGCCTTTAGTAATTGCGTCCATTACATATTGTGGGCTAGTAAATGGAGATAAGGAAGAAAAAGAAAACACTGGAAAGACTCCTCATGATCTTTTTTACTCTCACATACTTGTAAGCCTACTGCAGTAACTTTTCTGCTATAAAACTTAATGCAATCTTTTAAAAACATATTGGATGAAAAATACTTCCTTTATTACTTATACTGTGCTGCTGACAAATCACTGGGTATCCATGCACTATAAGAAAAGCAAAATCTTTGTAAGAAATTATTTTAACAGAATGCATCTTGCATGATCATCTTGGGTCAAAGTCTTATTTACAAAAAAACATGGAAAGTCAATTTTTTTGTTTTGCCTTGACACTATAGTTTTTGTTATTGCTCTAGAACACTAGTACGTAGCACATTTATTATGCCTTACATGAAATGCATGCATTATTTTGACATTCCTTTGGTTTTCTTTCTGAATTCATTTACGAGATGATTACATTCTAAATTTATACCACTTTTTAAGGGTTTATATAACACACAAAGACTTCAACTATGTTAGACTTCTCTGACTTTTCTGTTTGAACTTGCAGAGAGTTTCCTTACACTTTCTTTTCCTTTTATTTTCTTTGCTCTTCTAGGCACCACTCAAGGCAAAAATTACTAAAGTTCCACTTGAAAACCTCACTTATAGTTTTTGTTTCTGAAACTAAACAGTAGTTCCTTCTGCAATAACATAAAATAAACCTTGGGCAATTCTGAAGTCATAGTCGTATAAACTCATTAAAAGATGTTTAAATCTCTTACATTTTGTATCAGATTCATGAAGTTAAAGGAAAAAAAACAAAACCCAAACCTAAGGACTATGAAGAAACTCAAAAGAACATCCAACCTCCCTCCTGTTCAAAGATGGTTTAGGATTGCCTAAGGTAGGTACTTATCCATATGCAGTTGAAACCATAAAGGAAATTCTTCAACCTCCCTCTTAGTTCATTTCCATTCTTTGCCCCTTTAGGCAAATGGTTTTTGTATACTAAATTTTATCTTAAAAAAAAAAAATCTACTTGGGCAGAGAGTACAGGAAATTATTTTTTTTTTATAATAGCCTCTAAAAATTTAAAAAATGTTTCATGATTTTCTTCATGTTCTATTCTTGTAATGTACCAAGTGTTCCTAATGGAAAAATTAAAGAAATGAATTAGCAAGGATACTAATTTGCTTATTCTTCATGCACAGTGGAATTCAAAAAAAAAAAAAAATCTGTCTGGAAAGAGAGAAAGAGCTTATTTTATAAGCTCTACATGACTTTCTGTGTGTTCATGATGAAATATTTCAGAAGAGTCTCTGCCATACATGGCTGCAATACTCTGACAGAGGTCTTCACACTACTGAGTAGAACAGGACAATTTCTCTTCTTGTTCTTTATCCTCCTAATAAATTCCCAAAAGATGCTTTTCCCATTACACTGCTGTTCTCTGCTTGGCCCTTCTCCACTGCAGTATGCATGTTTTTGTCTGACTCTCCAAGTATTCTGTTTTGTATTTATTCATCTGATTCTCCTGGGTATAGTTCTTTGTATTTCTGTCTATTGAAGTTCGTTTGGTTAATTTTTGTTCACTTCTCCAATTATCAGAATTGGTTTGAGTTCTAATCCCATTGCTCAAAGTGTTTGCAAATTTTTTTTGTAATTATTTGAAAAACATGTAGATTAATTTTTAGTTTAACATTCCAAGTTGCTGTAATAGCTCCATTAATATTAATTAATTAAAAACATGAATCAAATCTTAATGTATTAGCTTATCTGGTTTTATCTCTTAAAAAGCTACATGAATTTCTAAATAAAAACTGGACAGTTCAGAATGCTACATATAAATGGAAAAAGAAAAAAAGTCTGTTTCTTTAAAAGAAATGTCAATTTTTCTAGCACTAAGAATTTGTTCCATAGTTTCCAGCTATATCTTGAGTATTTGAGTATATTTTTACATTTACTGTAATTTTACTTTTTCTTTTTTTGTAAGTGCCTGGTAAACATTATTTCAAATAATTGTGGCCACTGACATGCAAACACAGCAGCTCTTCATATACATGCACTCAATGCCTTGTGTATTACCTGCAACAGAAACATTTGAAAAATTATGATTTTTCAATCATAATGACTATTTACAGAAATCTTCAATCACTGTAGAATGTTCTGACTTATTTTCAGGTTATTCTCAAATGGAAAAATTGACACAATTCATTTAATATAAAGCTAAGAATTTTTTTCTATTTCTTTATGCACTGTACATATCAAGGAAATCCTTTTCTGTTTTTTTTGCACCTGAGAACTGCATGATTGTAGAAAATCAGACTCAAAGGCACCTCTGAGGTCTTGTGTGAACAAGTTTCATTTGGCCATCACAACTGATTTGTTCCTTGAAGTGCCTCCCAGTTGAAGGCCAATGGTTTCCTTCAAGTCGCATTGCTCAGCACTTTCAAGTAAAAGCCTGCCATATGGGCTGCAGTGGGCAGCTTAAACAGTGAACTGCTGCTGTCTTAGTCTGACTGCAGTGGGGTAGGGAGGAGC
The DNA here is from genome assembly GCA_003546035.1 of Mixornis gularis. Classification (NCBI taxonomy): domain Eukaryota; kingdom Metazoa; phylum Chordata; class Aves; order Passeriformes; family Timaliidae; genus Mixornis; species Mixornis gularis. The sequence continues at coordinate 585,647 of QVAJ01000317.1, forward strand.
TGAGGAGCAGAGCCCCAGCTCATCTGAGGGCATGGCAACCTCTGGCAGGAGGCAGTGACACACAGCTGGCAGGGAGTGAGGCAGCACCATCTTCCATTGACACAGCTGTCTCTGAGAAATTATGTCTGAGCGAGCCATAAATCATTCCTGTTGCATAGGAATATTTAGTAAATACCTTTCAAGGTCTTTATTGCTTCCTCTCCCTAAGAATTGCACAAGTAAATCTCTGTAACAGAGTTTAAGTGTGAGGAAGATCCTGTTCAAGTATTTAGAAATATGCAAACAGTTTTTCACCCAAGCAAATATTTCCACTGAAGGGGCTGACTTTTAAAGAAGCATCCACTACTCTCTTACAACCTGTATACCCACATATATTTGTTATTTTCTACATAATTTTTATTTCAGTTATGAAACCATAAAAAATTCCTAACCTGATACCTCTTGGTACCTTGGGATATTTCAAGATATATCCAGGTAGCTATTTTGAATAGGACACTGTACTGTGTACCCAGTAAAAAAGACTGAAGGCCTTAAAAAACATCAGTAAGATCATCAGTACCCTTACATCCGCAAGGCAGTCTCAGGGCACTTGAACCTTTACATTATTAGTAGTAGCAATATTTTATGAAAATTATGGCCAAAACATTGGACTCAGAGACCATTTCTTCTGTAGATATCATTGTTCCAGAACACATGGAAGAAAAAAGAAATCTGCTGCTTCTGTATATTTTCCTGCACATATTCCTTAGGTACCAAAGTGAATGGAATCTGTAGAAGAGAAAACAACAGTCATGAAAGAGGACTTGAGAAAAACCCAACACAGTCTAACAGGAAGACATGACAACCAGGAAACCAGCTAGAAATCTCCCTTCATAAAAAAATCCAATTTCACAGTTCCTCCTGGATTTTTCAACTCAATTAGTCCACACAAATTAAGATCTTAAAGAAGGTGTCCTTAGTTCTCCAGTACTAAGATTGGCTTTGCTGTTTTACAAGCCTTACCATTAAAACACAAGGTAACTTAGCATGGATAAAAACTAAAAGTTAATTCCTTGGTAGAACGGGGAATTGTACATCTGGGAGTAGGAGCTGTTTGACGATAAGATGTAGATGCATTTTAGCATCCTGGACTGTAGGATTGCCTGCGTGTGCTGCATACATTCTGCAATTGTTAACTAAATGGAGACACCTACAGTTTGTCACCATGACTGGGTAGTGACAGTAGAACAGACATATGTATGATGGATGCTACAGAGACATTTTACCCTAAAAGAGATTGAAACACCTAGACTATGAAAAAAACTCCCTGTTTTTTTCCTTTCTTCACTGCAATGAGCTTGTCTTTTCACATTTTCACTGTATTTCCATTTTCAGTCCCGCACTTCTATTTTCTGTGGGAAGCTTCTGTAAATCTAAGGTAGACACACATCTTCTGCACACAATTTGAAAAAACAAAAAAAGGTGCTGTTCTCAATTTTGTAAATAGTATGAAAGTTGTATGATCTTCCTACGGACAGTTTCTTTAAGACGCATATTTCTTACAAGAGATTTGTTTCTGTGCTTCATCTACACTTTTACATGGTGAGTGATAATTACTATTTAACAAGCCAAATGTTCTTGCTTTTGCTGTGTGCCTTTGGAGTATTGAAGAAATACAAAGTCACAGGAAAGATTTCTGAAAAAAGATTAATAGCATGTAAAGTGTGTCAGATTATATACAGATTATATAGGGCTAATGTAGTAAATAGTTGGGGAAAAATATTATTTGGAAATTAATGTATTCTATTTGTCTCTCCACAATAATGAATCCCAGTATCTTGTATCTGTGTATAGCAAATGGTTATATAAAAATTGAAAGTGTAGGGTAAAGTTTTGATTGTCTAACAAGGAACTCAAGTGTTCTGGCAATTGTAATAAATGCTAACTCTGAACAGTGGTTAAGTGCTTTGCTGGGAGTTGCTTGAGATTTTATTTTTCTCTTAAAATTTTAATTTCATGTCTTTTTCTCTTAAAAAATTAATTTAGTGCCTTTTTATCACCCCAAAATTCAATCTGTAAATGCACTTTCCCCTAAAATTTGTTTCTGCCACATAAGATGTTTAAACAAATTACTCTAAATGCTTTCAGGGGATGTCTGAGAGAATTTCTAGTGCTTTAGTGGAGGGATTGTTTTTGGACTGTCTTTCTACAGTACCAAGGAGATCTTTGAAAGATTTAGTTTAGATGAAACACCAGAAATTAACATGATACTGCTTTCTATTTTAAGTTTGGGGGGGTTTCACAGTTTTCTTTGAAGGCAAAAGATGATACTTTAATTGACGTGTGGAAAAAACATCTTTATGTTTCTGTAGAGAGGGTTCCCTAAACAGAAGTATGGTGGGGATATTGCCAGGAAGACCATGAAATCAAATTGAGGTGATGGATATTACACATATAAATGCCTACAGAAAAGCCAGAGCACTATGCCTGCAGCTAGATTTATTCTACAGTTTATCACCAATAAAACTATTATAGGAATATTGGTTTGACAGATTTTTTTTTTAGGTAATTGGATGAATTATGCAAATGAGTGTCTTATTAACCATAGAACATAACTAGATTTGGGAATACAAAAAGATGCAGATGTGGAATTAAATCTTATCACATGGTTTAAAGGGAAAGTTTGGCCAAAACATAAAGCTCCAAGGTATAGAAAGGAAGCCAGCTCATGGTCAGATTTCCATATGGAGTTCTGTTTAATCTGGGTAGACAGAAATCTTGGAAGTAAAAATGATATATAAGCATAAAAGAGGAAATAGAGTAATTCAAGCAACAAAACCCTGTCATTTTCATATAACTTCAAAAGACAATATCTGAGTCAAAAGCTGCCTTAGTGAATATTTATAGGATGGCTTAAGGATATTTCCACATAGTTTCTGCAAGAAATAAAAACTTCAAACACATCATAACACTTTGAGATTATGGCTGATTAAAAGCATACCATTATTTACCATTATTTTACCTAATTTCCTAATGCTTCTCCATTCAGTCTTATGCCCCCAGTATTTCTGTTTATTCCCATTCTCTCTTCCTGGTATTGTGGGCTGTGAGGTTGCAGCCTCCTATCTTTCATTGTAAACAACATTTGTGATCCACATTAAATGATTACCTGTGCTTTTCTTTCACATCCTTTCTGATGTTCTACATGTTCAGGCTGTGTCTGTTACTTCTCTCATCACATTATTAACTCCCAAGTAACTACTTTCTCTAGCATTGTTGTCTGGTCTCTAGAGTTTGTAGTAGGGATTTCAGTTAATGCATTGTAAAGCCCTGATTGCACTATTGTGGATGTACTGATTTCAGCTGAACTACAGAGATTTATGCCAGCCCAGAGAGAGGTCATTGTGCATCTGAAATAACCTAGGTTTATTGAATTAAACCTATCTACAAAGGAAAGCATTACTCCAATCCTGGTTTGAAACCTGTAAATCTTTGTAGAATCACTTAACAAGAGTGATTATAAAAGTATTTGAAAGTTCATGCCTGTGGATCACATTACAGCATTCAAAAGATACTTCCATTAAATTTAAAGTAGTGTAGAAATAAGCATTTTAAAATAAACAGTAGTACAGTGAGATGCCTTTTTCAGAGAGAAGAAAGAACATTTTGTCTTCTCAACCTGTGCACGTCTCTTCATGTCTTTAGACAATGATCTCCCATTGCAATTTATGATCCAAATTAAAATTTGTTATAAAATGTGACTGGCTGATTCCAGTCAAGTTTTTAAGTTGTTAAACATTGTCTCTTATCAATAGATCATGATCTTGATTAAAAGATAGAATAAATAATGTCCTACCTGCCCAGCAGAAAAATATAATTTCATTTATCCAGTGCATGAACAGAAAGATTCACACTTAAATTGCTGATAAGACATTAAATATATTAATTACTTAAGAATTCTTTCTTGCCTCTTGTTTACTGTTTTCTTAACATTTCCTTGGTACAGGGATAAATCCTTTTTTTTTCCTGTTTCTGTGCTCTTTAACAGATGTAAAACCAGCTATTACAATATAAGACTATTTTTTCAAATTAGAAAGATAAATACACAGCATCTATCAATCTCAGGCTATGACATTTTCAGAGCACAATGGCAGCATTCATGGAAGAGTATAGCACAGTGTTCCTAAAGCTTGCTCTTCCCATATGTAGTTTATACAGCTGCAGATTAGAGATATCTGAAGAAATATTCCCATAGACTACAGTGAGATCATGATGCAAAGAGGCAGCTATTAAAGACACAAAACCTCTGCCAGATCTCCAGTGGGCAGGGTCATTGTGACACAGATGAATCAAGTGCTCACCTCCAGTCCATCTGTGGGTGTCTAGTAACTGCTTACCAGACATGTAGAAACTTGGATATCTGTGCATCTAAAACAGTATCTGGTAACTACGAAAATTAGCATGGAAATCTATTTGAAAGGGACATGAGGTAGATGTAATCACTGGCAGTTCTTGGACTCCCAAGCCTTTTTTATGTGATTTGCACAGGTAGACTGCTGTATCTGTGACATCAGTAGTTCTTTTTTAAGCATTCTTACGGGCGAGGAGAAAAGATGAAATTAAGCAGCTTTATCAATACAATCCTCACTGACAGCTATAGTACAGAATCCTCAATATTTTGTGAGTGGCAGAGTCTTTTCACCACATGTAACAGTAAGTCAATTTTTTAAAATATTCCATTTAGGATATTTTGGGGAAAAATAAATCATTGAAATGGAAGAGAAAAAGTCCTGAAGAAAAATTGTGAGAGAGTGAAAGGAGGTTTAGTTCTCATGGGTGTAGTTGCCAAGGAAAGAAGCAATGACAACAATAGGTTTAAGGTTTTTATGCTTTTTATACTGCTATACTGACATAGTTGATTATTAAACAAACAAACAAACAAACAAACAAAGCAATCATCTGCATATCCACACAAGCAACATTTCCGCACATATTCATTTAAATATTATGCAGCCATAATTTTTAAAACCTGTGTATGTTGTTGTTTCTCTCTCCACTGGTACAGGATAGGTGTGTAAATTTGCTGGTTTAATAAATAAAACTTCAAAGTAAAGAATTCAGAACAGATACCTTACCTTTATAAGGCTCTCCACTTATAGAAGTACTTCTACATCCTTATAATCCAAGGAAGTCCAAAATATCAGAGATGTCTGCAGAAGAATCACTCTTTCATTTAAAAATTATCTCATCTGTTTGAATATAAATATTAATTCAAAAATAAATTTTCAGGGTAGCAATAATCTTATTACTTAGCATGTGTGCAGCCTGTTTCCCTGTACAGGAAATAGAATAAACTTGGTTTTGTTTCCAACATGCTAAAACTGTTTTTAAAATTGCCCCTTGAAAGATTCTCTTAAAAGAATCATTAGCAACAAAATAAACTTCAGCTTTATTTCAGTTTTTATACCTACTTTTAAAATTTTCCTTTCATAGTATGTTATCCATGTAATCCTACTAGATTTTAGAAACCCAGTAAAATTTGGAGAGAAAGAAAGCATCTTTTCTGACTGATTCTCATAGTCAATAAACGTATCTTTGTAAAAAGTTAGTTGACTATAATTAAGCAGTTGTTGCAATGAATATTATTATAATTTTAATAATATATTTACCTGAAGCAGTCAGAGACACAGTAAATAATAAATTGTCAGCATGGAAATGAAAAGCCACCAGTAATTTCTGCCTGTTGTGGCATATGTGTAGGGAAAGCTTATATGCAGGAGGGGAGAGAGTGAAAGTACACTCTGCTTTCTGTAAAAGATCTTCAGACCTTACTCCAGTAACTAATGTCACCCTCAGCTTAATCTAGTCTTCTGTGAATATAAGACCTGATATTATCTCTCTGTGTATAGAATTTATATCCTTACTTTACTGTCTGATATTACAGCCAGTAATAAAGGTGTTCCTTTAATAAGCAGAGTAAAAGGTCATGAGTTCGTTCCTCTTGAGTGCCGTGATGCCTGTAAAGAAGTTATTACATGCCTAATAAAATTGCCTAGCTCTTCTTGTTCCCACAGAATTTTTGCTTTGGTGTTAATCTGCAGGAAAGAAGGGGGTGAGGGAAGAGAGATAGAAAGGTGCCCTGAATTATGCCTAAAATATTTAACAGTGGGATTCAAAATAGCATAATTAGACCAAGAACAAAAAAGAAGTTATTGCAACCACTGTTTGGGTGATTGATAGAAAGTCATTGGGGGATTAGCAAATGAAAGTTTATATAATTTTGCATAAAGAAATATTTCCATTCCTTTTGTAGTGTAGGAGATGTCGTGCAAAATCCTCTCTTGCCAAACAGTATCACCACCAAACAGCATGTATTTGTCAGTTTCACCAGGTTATTGCAGGCATTTCCTTACACATTACACTTTGTGCCAATCCATGTGCACAGATATATGTCAGAAATATACTTTTTTTCAGAAAAAAAGTCTGAATAATAAATTAATTAATTCATAATAGCTCAAAATAAGGTTCCCTAATTGTTGCAGCCTGCTGTATCTACTTTAGTTCTACCTCTGAGCTGAGAGGGGGAGATGAGGGCTAGGTTTAGCAAAGAATACTGCAAGATATTTTAGAGATGTTACAGAATATTGTGGAAGGCATCTGGAAACAATATTGACCATAAGTATAAAAAAAGTAGTTTGATTCATTATGAGTTTTATTTAGTCTGGCACGGTTATGACTTAGAAATGCCCAGACTTCTGCTGATTTCCAAATCCCAAGGTCTTCAGCTGTTTTGCCAATTGAGTTTCTTATTTCTATGAGAGCATCTGAAAAAGGTCAAAAGGGTTACCAGAAATTAATTTAGAAAGCAAGGGAATCCCAGTGACACAGATTGTCCACTGGATGCAGGAAATCAACCTGCCAGAGAAGTGCACGGTGCACTGGCTCGGACACGTGTGAAGGGGTGGCAGACACTGGTGCAGGATGTACACGAGACCATGTAAAGGGGGAAGCAGTAGGAGATGTGAGAGAAGACACAGGAAGATACAAAAATAGGACATGTGAGGAGAAATGTGAAGAGGCCTGTCTGCAGAAATGAAATGGAAGAGGAATGTGTAAGGGGACATTGATGGAGAAATGCTGGAAATGCACTCTTGGAAGGAGCTGCACTTTGGCAGAGGAGGCCTGTCCATGGGAACCCATGCTGGGTCACAGATAGCCCTGAGGGACTGGGCCCAGGGATGAACCCACAGAAGGGCAGAAACAGACCTACAGAGAATGCAGCCTGTGGAAGCACTGGGGTAGTGACAACCCCAGAGGGACTGGGGCCCATGAAGCAACCCTTACCAGGGCAGGGTAACCCTGAAATGTACAGCAGCCCATGAATGTTCCCCACTGGAGCACAGGAAATAATTAAGAAGTGAGAAACAGTGGAGAAAAAGAGTAAGATGCAAAGGGCAGCAGAAAGAAACGGCTGTGCATTGACCTCAACCTCCAACACTGCCCATTGCCTCTCCAAATGATGTGAGAAGGTTTCCATATATTGTGCTACAAAAGCAAGGGAAATTGAGACTTAGAAAAGGGGGAAGGAAGGTGGTGGACTGGAGAAAACCTGAGAAAAGAGCAGAAAGGTAGGGTTTTTACTAACTGATTATTGTCTTTCCTTTTTCAATACCTGAGACCATAACTAAAAATTTATGTTAGTTGGACATAAAGGAAGTGATATTCCTGGTATCAAAACTATTTTGCCCATGGCAACTGAAACCATGTTTTATAATATTGTTTGAATTAATCTTGTGTCTGAGCATTGGTTGAAGTTCATGTTGTACCCAAACTGATTTATGCATGCTTGGCCATATAAAAAGTCCGTACATTTTTCTTGGGTGCCCCTCTCATAATGCCATTTTCAATGCTCAGTTTATTTCCACATGTCCCACCAATAATTTATTGTTCCTTTGCGTATCTTGCTCATATGGCATAAGTGAATGCATAGGAGATACACAGATGTCCTTTAGTATGATGTGCTTCTTAGCCAATATATGAAGAGAAGGTCAATGTTTGAGGGAGAAAAAGGCTATGAGGGCAGTAAAATCAATGATCTCTTTATTTAATTTAACTTGCAGGATGACCACCAGCTGTTACTGCATCAAATCAAAAAACAAAACAGAAACACAAAGAAATGCAACAGAGTTTCCATGGGAACTGCTGTGAAATAAGTGATGACAGCACTTTTTGTAAGTACAAAATATGCAGAATTGACTTAAAAAACTAAAACCAAAATCGGACAAAAACCTCCAGATAGTCTTTTCTAGTCAGGAATTAATTTTTTTTCTTAGATACCACAAAAATCAATTGGTTTGAAAATCTATATGAATATTTACACTAAATCTTATGCAATACTGATGTAATCCTCTCCATAGTAAATGTTGTAAATGCAACTAGTTTGGAGCAAAAGTTCATTTAAAAGACACCTGCCACTTGCTGACCTACTACAGTGCAAATACCATCCTGAAAGCTTGGGTTTAATGGTTTAATTTATTTTGTCTTAATGTGGCAACTGTAGTGAAGAAGGCACATTACCCTTCTAGCACACTATCCCCTCCTTGATAACTAGAATTTGAATCAGAGCAGTTCTGTCTCCTCATACAGCTGGAGGTGAAAATCGCTGAAACATGCAGAAGTCTCAGCTCAGAATTTCTTTTTCCTCTTTGGTGGAAATTTTGCAGTATTCTATGTTAATCCATATAGAAGAATAATACAGCCCATCTAGACATAGAACAGCTTTGCTAACATACTCATTAAACAATAAATGGCAGAGAAGATGCATCTATCACTTCTTTCTCTTTATAGGAAATAATTGAAAGATGTTGATACTTAGCATACTTTTTCACATCTTTACAAAGGAATATCCTTTTTATGTTGCAAAAATATTGCAGAAATTTTTTTCTGTCCTTTTAAAAAGAAGTTGTTTCAAGTTCTATCTTCAAGTATCTCTGGTGTTTCTATTTGTTTAAAATAGCAGTTGATTTTTTTAAACTGGAAGATCCTTCTTCTGTGATGAGGGAAGTAGGCACAGCTTGTGAAGCAGTTTGAGGTGAAAAGAATTGTTATAGAAACAGATGAAAATGACAACTGCATTTAGCTTCCCAACACTTTTAATTATAAAAAATTAATGGGATTCTTTGAGAAGTGGTAGCATCTCTGTTACACTACATTTCAAGAATTTTCCAAGAAAAGTCCTCAGGTTAGAGAATATCCCTTTATTTCAAACTGTGCTTTGTTTTTCTAAGAAACTACCTATACAGGGCACAGTTCTACCTATATAGACCACAGTTTTCAGATGCTTCATTCTTAAAAAAAAAAAAAAATCAGAACATATAAATAAAGTCAATAATAGAAACATTTAAACTTAAAAACCTAGTAATGACAAAAGAAACATGGACAAATATTTACCTAGAGATATATGGGAAGTCTGAAGGTTCCCAGGAGACATGAAGTTGGAGAACTTTTAGTAAATCTTTCGTAAGATCTGGGAAGACACCACCTCTATCCTTTGATTAAACATACAGAAAGATTCTTATAAGAAAGGGAACTGTATGAAAAAATACCTTTCAACACTATATGTGGAATTGGTGCATATGAAATAAAGTCTTCCATTGACTCAGTTATAGCCACTCACTCTTCAACTTCTGCTGGTGAAATGCTGAAGTATTGAAAGTACATTGTTTAAACTTACTTTAATTCATAGCTGAAAGATTATTAAAGAAGCAGAAACCAGAGTTTATCTTTGTTACTTCGTGCTCAGAATTGTTAGGAAACTGTTTGTGAAATAATTCTTTCTAAACTAATTATTTCTCAACTAACTCTATTCTAAACGAACTATATTTCTTTCTAACTCTATGGTTAACTATGCAACATTAGGACATACCAGTTTAATAGAAACTTTAAAAATTTCTGCAGCTTCTGTTGTGTCTACATCACATTGCAATTAAAGACTGCATAACCATGGGTGTTTGTTTTTTGGTTTTTTTTTTTTTTTGGGGGGGGGGGGTTTGTTTGTTTGTTTTGGTTTTTGTTTTTTGTGCCTGGCATTTCTATATACTCAGCCTTTTCTTCATGATTGTGGCCACAAATTGTGGGAAAAACTTTGCAAAAGGCTCTGTAAGACCACCCTTTTGAATTTCATCCAAATACTAATTCTGTGTTCTGAATATTCAGTGAACAGAAATACTGTAGTATAATACCAGCATAGACAGGAGAGAATGAGGGTATAAACCTTTAAATATGAAATAAATCTGAGGAGCAATCAAAATCTCTACAGATCATTCTTTATTAAGGAAAAAAACAAGAAAAAAAAGAAAAAAGAAAAAACAAACAAACAAACAAACAAACCCCCAAAAACCCCAACCAACTAAACAACCCCCCACCAAACAATAAAATCAAACACACTGGGAAAGTATGCATTCTTTATGAGGAAAGAACCCCCAAAAGTTCTTAGAATTACAGAAAAACATCAATTTACATGAGATAATTACTTAAAAATCTTATTATATCTCCTGTAGCCTCTTCCTCAGTATTTTCTATGACATAACAGCAGTTCTTAAGGCAAGAGGCAAACCTTTCAAAGAAGTCCCATTCAGGGGACTGTTCAGGATATGTACTTTCAGAAATTGCAGATATTTTTCTCTCCTCACTGACTTCATATCTCTGTTTGCATGTGATTATTTCAGAAAAAAAAAAAAAAAAGGCCACTATTCTGTAAAGAAATATTTAAAAGTAAGTCAGACAATCAAATGGTATTTGTGAATGTTCTACATGTTCCTTTTCCTAAACCATTAGTTTGGAAATGGCCTAGTTTAGAAACTTGGAATGAGATTCAGGGAAAACATGTTGTCTTGTTCTGTCACTGAACTGACTAGCCTTAGTCAAATTGATTCTCTTCCCTGTGCTGCTATTTCTGGGTTAAGTGCAGAGAAGACATTGACCTCATTAATGTGGCTTGACCCACTAATGAAAACCTGTAGCTATTATTCAGTGTTGTTTTCATAAGGAAGGTTTGAAGAAAGCAGGACATCTGCCCCTCTGGAATAGCATATTTTACATGTATCCTGAAGTGCCTGCTCTGAAAGAGATTATAAGTAAAAGAATCTGCATTATGTTAAAAACAGATTTCAGAAGAAAGGAACAAAGTTACACTCCTGTTAATTTTTAATGAAGTACATGAAATTTAATGCATATTTTACTGTGCATGAAGGGAGTGTAGCATTTTGGGAAATTATTGTCAGTGGTTAAATTATATTTATGTACACCATGTATTTTATTTTAAAATATTGCCTAAAGAAGGTATTATTTCTTATTCAGGAACATAAATAAGCACCAAAAGTTACTGAAACATAATTAAAGATGAATAAAGTTCAAACACATTTACAAATTTATTCTTCAAGCTGAGTGAACTAAGATTTAGGCATGACTTTATAAGAGAACGGTCTAAGGCTTTTGTAGACTCTTTTCCAGGAAAGCATGGGTAAGCCCATGGAAAAGGTTATCAGCTACCACTGATTGCAGAGAGAGATTATATTATCATAGTCAGAATAGGTATCTCACTTTTAGATAACAAAAATGAAATAAAGTGAAACCCACTTTCCCTTACTTCATTTTTTAAAGCCTAAGAGAAACTTGGAATTTCCTCTACTGGTGCTCAAAGTGCAACTTGCTTGCAAGAGAAAACAAGGGATGATAAACTGTTTACACTTTCTTGAGAAGAGTTTTACTGAGAGTCTGCAAAACTTCATCTGCATTACAAAATCCTGACTAGTTCATTGGCTGAAAGGCTGGACTTGCCTGAATACCAATAAGATTGTAGAGTTGGAGAGGCTGTTATCTAAAGTCTTTTATCAGAATAAGCTGTGTACTTATCTTTATGGAATGTCATTTTATTATGCCATACCTGGAGAATTAACATCAAATTTAAAGGCAGTAAATGCTTTTTCTTCAATAAAAACAAATACATTTTTGTTACATTGAAATTTTGCTGGCTTGGTTGTTAAACAGTACTGAATAGAAGTAGAAACCATCATTATACTATTGTCCATATAGAATCTAAGAGGTTCACTCAAGACTATGAGAAGGAAAATTAGAAAACCTTGTAGGGTGGTGGGTATGGTCATGATATTCATTGAGATGCTTCACATGGCTAGTGTTTCATTACATCACTCCAGGATGTATTATCTGAGGCAGTATTAAAGCTGCCTACTATCCTCTGATCCACTGTATGTAATTTCTACGCGAAAGAAAGACAAACAGAATAGAAGTAAATATCTTTATGCAGAAATCATAAAGTGACTAAAAATTACTGAAAATACAGGCTCAGAGGCATTAAAACCTTATAATCCGTGAGTAATAAAACAGGCATGTAATATTCCTGATTGGAAAATGGCTCTGATTTATCAGTGCCGTGCAGTCACACAAAGGAATGAGTCTCTTCAATCCGTGCTACCCACCCCCAGCTTTGATACCTCTAGGAATATCTCCACTGATGTGGTGCTGATATTGCCCTCTATTGACTAAATCTTGTTGTTCTTGTTACTTTAAAAAAAAAAAAAAAAAAAAAAAAAAATTAAATATAGCAGTGAAGGAAAATCTCTTTTCTTCCCCTGGTTTAACGTGGAAAATTCTTCCTTTCCTAAAGGAAGGGAATGGAAACGTACTTTTAAAAATATAACCTTTAACAAATTAACAGAGGAAAATTCCAGTAAAAAGAGGTGGAAAGATAATGGTGAGCTTTGAAAGTTTTTGTCTGACTATCCAAACAAACCCATTGCAGGGAATCTCAGTCTGGTCAGATACAGGGAAACTTTCTGGAATAGTATTTGGCAGACACAATGAGAACATACATAGAAATTAATTGTTTTGTCCCTGTTATATTTAATTCAGTGATTTGGTGAAGTAAAAATTATGATGCATAGCATGACAAGATTGTTAAATCATCTTTATAAACTGTCCAGAGAATAAGAATTAATAATGCATGTCACTTTAAGATGAGTAAACTGAAGTACCTGTGTATTTCTTACACAGCACACTGCAGCAGACCTACTCATGTTGTTAGCCCTCTTGGCACTAATTTAATCACCAAGTTGTTCTCCCCCATTTATCTATGAAATTCCCAGAGTGACATTACAGATGGGGCACTGTAACCTTTTATGGACTTCAAAAAGTGCTAACAGTATTTTTATTCTTTCATGTAATGCTTCAATATAAGTGGGGATTTCCTGTTCTCAAACACCTATTCTTCACTTTTGATATCTATAGATACTTATCTCAGTGACTCTGAGGTACATATTATGTCTTCAGACCTAGAATTAGCAATTTCATTAAGACAGTTGACATCAGAGGTATATTTTCATGGCCTTGAAAAGGTGTTTTGCTTTGCTTCCTATTTTGTTGGGGTGGGGTTTTTTGTTTGTTTGTTTGTTTGTTTGTTGGTCCTTTTTTGTTTGGTTTTTTTTTGGTTGGTTGGTTGGTTGGTTTGTTTGTCTGTCTGGGGTTTTTTGTTTATTTGTTTTATGTCTGTGTCAGTTGTGGGGTTCTGGTTGGTTGGTTGGTTGGTTGGTTGGTTGGGGGTTTGTTTGTGGGTTTTTTTGCAGATTAGTATCCTGAATTAAAGGTTCAGGTCTGGGAAGATAGGTGTGGAATAGAGCTACTTAGAAAAATGTTTTGGTGTTGGACACTGACAATTTTTTATTTAAAAAAGTATTTGATTTGCTTTATTTTTTTCCTCAATATTTTAAAAAAATCAAAAACCTAGTCTGAGTATATAAACACTGGAGCACCACAGCTACTTGCATATTAGGGTCAGTTTTTGACATTTTTTTCCACTGAGGAACTCCATTTTTCTTTGCAACCAGCTTTGAATTAGAACGAGTACAATTGATTGAGTTCACACGTGTAGTCATTATTTCCATGAGCTAAGAGATTTTTACTAATTTTACAGTTGATGCAACTTGTTCAGATTTTATTTAGAGCTCTCTTTTAAAATATACATCAGTCAAATTGCAAACAGTTTACCCCCAGGGTATCCCACCCCAAAGAAACTTGATAAACAAATTAGTTTCTCAAACAAGTTTAAGGACTATATGTTTATATCCATAAAATAGCCAAAATGAAATATTTTGTAAAAAAAGAACAGGTGGATTAAGAGTTAGACATGGAAAATAATTCAGTTGTATGACAGTTTGCCTTAAACTTCAAAAATACATTTTTTACCTATTCACAATTAAATATTTAAAAGCACATAAGTCTCCTAAACTATTTGATATTTGAAATATTCAGAATTTAATAGCATTTTATTGGATATGGTGATGAGATTTCAGGTCCAAATGCTTTTCATTTCTTGGAGCCTAAATAAAATACTAAATTACAAGATACAAGTAAAATTAAAGATCCAGGCAAAAATAGGCAAAAGCAAGAGCTCCCAGAGTTAAAATTCCAGCTTTTTCCACTTTAGTTTGACCGAGACAAGTCTCACTTGGTGGGAATTCTTTTGAAGTGTCTCAGCATTGCATTTAAAACCTTTACAATATACTTTCCTTAGAAATGTAAAATTTTTCTTAGGGTCTTAAAATCTCACTCATGTAAATAATTAGAGTTGGAGATCCCTGAGGGCATCTGAAGTGTTGCAGTACCTCTGTCTGGGAAAAACTCTGGAAGGGATTAAATGTAAACAGTGTTTTCCAGGCAGAAAGATGTCCAAGTGACAGAACAGCATAGCAAGGCTGCACAGCCTTTCAGAATAGAAACCGAAGAAAGAATTTGCTTAGTTCAGTAGAAAGCTTCTGAACTCACCCTTCTCACAGGTTCAATCCAGATTCTAATATGTGTGCCTGTGGGCATTTCTGTACTGCAAAATGCAGAATAGACACCATTCAAGTAGCTTTGAAGGAACTGTAATTCTTGCTAGTGTAGCATCAGTTAAAATTACAATAGATGTATGTGGATGATTTAGGCAGCACTAATTAGTGCCATGCTGAGAGTGCTCTATAACTCTTAATTCAGGCATTAGCTAATTGGGCTTTGAGAAGCCTTTTTTACCATGCTGCTTGGCTTATTCTGGAATGGCTGATATGTTTCTTAATGAGTTTAATACTAAAAAACCTCTTGATATTTGAAACTGATATAACTCTATTGGGAATAGCTACTCCGGCATCTTATTCTAGACTGTTTTGTGAAATTATTTATATTTTGCTGAAGGCAGGCAGAAGACAGTATATCACTATGCCAATACCTCAAGTACATAGAAAGTACAGAGTCAGATGTAATGTAATAAGTTTCTTAGAAAGAAACATTTGGGAAAAAAGAGTAGACAATGGAAAAAGGATTCATCTTACCTAGCATTAACCATCAAAATTAAACATCTTGTCTGAGATACTTTCCCTATTTGCTTTCCTCTGTAATCACTGGAGAGACATAAACACCTAAGTCATGCCCTAAGTTGTTATCTGCCCATACCTCTCTTATTAGAGAGTTTAGAAACTGCTTTAAGCAAAATGCTTGAATAATGTTAGTGTGAAATGAACTCCAGCTGTTACGTGTTTTGGCTGATATTTTAATGATAACTGGCTGGTTTATCTGGAACTTTGTAATGCTTAAAGTATTAAAATAAGGAGCTTTATTTCTCATTGACTGTTTGAACTAATTGTCTTGTGACTAGATTAAGTTTTAAATGAAAGTTTGAATAATTTATGGCATTTTCAGTAATTTCATTTTCTTTAAAATGAATTTTTTTCAGTAGAAGAACTGATTTGGTGAATTCATGAAACAGACCCAGTGATGTATCTTCTATTCCAAAAATAAAAAGCAACACTGACTGAAGATGATCTTCAAGAGACTTGGTCATTTGGATTTATACCTGTTATTTAAGCTCCTTTCTGCACTTTAAGGTGTAATGTTTTAGCTATGACTGTTAATTATGATAGGCTATCATAAATGGCAGACACTTGTTTTGACAATTGTTATGTAAAGTCTTTTTTTAGTGTACTATAACACAGCTGAAAAGGAAGACCAGAGCATAAGAGTATTCTTTTGTAATTCTTTTTCTTTTGCTTAGTTTGCCACATGAAATGGGTCCGGAGACACATAATAATTGACTAAAGAGATTAATTTAAGCCAAAATTTTGCCCAATGTAGCACAGAATCTGAGAAAACTAGTCTATTGTTCACAACGAATGCTGCAGTAAATTGATAAAACAATGAAAAATTTGGTCAGATGAAAATTATTTGTTTGTGGTGTTACAAACAAATTAGCCAATTTAATAATTAAAGAGAATTTATTAAATACTCAAAGTATACGTTTTGGAAAAGCCACAAGCAAAACAGTGCTGAGCCCGGGGTCGACACTGGGTGAAACAGCCAATCGACTCTACCGCTCCGATTCCCCCGTGGTTCACAAATTTTGCTTTCGCCAGGGTCATGTTTTTATACTTTTTTCCTCTCTGCTGAGCTGGGGGAAGTTTTCCTTTGTTGATCTTGTCCTTTAGCATATTCATGTATTTTTCTTTTCTTGTTGCTGGTCTGATGAAAAGTTTCCCAGAATGGGTGAATAATTAATTTTCTTCACTGGAATTCTGTTCAGGAATAAACATTTTTGGCGATGCATATTATCTTATCGTGTTTGCATATCAAATGCATATCACTGGGGTCTTGTCAGACAAAAAATCCTTTGGAATAAATGTGTGGGGACAGCTTATCCTCACTTGATGAATTCCTCCTCCCTACTGCAAATCGCTTCTTCCCTGTCACTGGCTTTGGTTGCACAAATGCTGTGATTTTAATTCTCTAGCATTATTTTATCAAATTATTTTATAACATATATTACAGTTGGAAACAGCCGTATCTTCAGATTTAGCAAATGATTTAGGTTTTTCCATATATGATTGTTTCTAATAAACACCATCAAATTGGTAATAGTGAAACTTGAGAATATAAATAGTTCCATGGTTCAGAATTTGAGTCTCTTGCAGAGATTTATGAATGAACTTAAGAATGTACTAACAATACAGTTTTTATGACAAGCAACCTTTCATGAATACTTATCTTCCAATTATCCAGTCATTAAAATATTAACTCTTTTACAGGATCTGTTTCAGGCAGGAAGAAGCACCATACAGTACAGAAAGTTTATAAAATTTTTATTTTAAGATTTTGGAATCATTATGAAGTTCAGTTAAAAAAAAATAGAGGCATGGATATAAACTCATTCCAATAAAATTCAAAGATAATAATGTATTTCTGAATTTTTTTTTATTCTACTTTTACTGGCTTAGTTTTCTTGACTGTCATGCAAACCACTAGCTGCAGATATAAAGTGGACTTGATTCTATGACTAAAGTTTTGTACAAGTCCACATAGAAAGAACAGAACGATACCTACAAAATTGAGAACTGAAAAGATACACCAAATTATGGTAGTTTGAGGTACTGAAATACAGACACTGGAAAATTAACATCAATATTTTTCAAAACTAACAAAAAACCCTTGAAGTAAAAAAAAAAGTATAGGGGAAAATATATTTACATAGTCATACTGCTTGTAGGTTTGGGAATGGAGGTGTAGCATATTGAGCAAAGCGTGTTCTGGGTTATTTCTTGGTATTAAAAAAATATAACAATTTCAATGGACTTTGTTATTTTGCATATCAGAAACATAGCTGGGAATCACATTTGGAAAAAAACATTTGGAAACCACCAAAACAACTTGTAGATAACTAAGGACTGCATCCAGGACTTTTAGTACCAATTTGGCACAAAGAGAAGAATTCACAGTAAGTCTTTCTAGCCCTTTGCAATTAATTATGTTCATTTCAGCTTGTTTTTTACTGTCCATTTTTACATGAGCCTTGCCATAAGTATCTGCATGTTACTAGAACAGGCTTAAATGTAATTATCACTGGCTGCTCCTTTTTGTGAATAGGCGTAAGTTATTTAAGCAACTCTTTCTGAGACAATCAAAATTAACGGAGCGAAGTTTAGGTATCTAAAAGCTTTACAATATTACTGATAAATGAATCCCTATACTGCCACTTAAATCTAAATTTTCCAAAAAAATAATATATTATTTATTTTTTGAGATTCCAATTCAACATTTCAGGGAGTTCATTGTTACAAGAGCCTCAATACTGTTATAAACCACCAATATCTTTATTTTGAACAATAAATATATATGGGTATGTTTATGCCATTTGGCACACATTGGATTGAAACAGTAAGTAATCCCTACAAAAAAAAAAAAAAATCTCTGCTGAAAATGATTTCTATGAACATGCAGAGAGTCAAGGTGCATCTACTCATCACCTTGCCTCTGCTGCTTGGTTCTTGTTGATAAATCACACAATGAAGAAGAAACAAAACCACCATTATTGCATCTGTTATAAATATGGTGACCCAAATCGTAATAATAAAAAAATAAAATTTATTTTCGCATTACAGCGAGTAAGGAAATAGATAAAAACCAAAGCCACAATAAAGAACAATTAGATTGAATTGGGGTTGGAACGTGGGACTGGTCCACACCGTGTCTCCTCTTTGTTCACCCCAAAATCCCGATACCAGGGTCCAGTTTTTATACTTTTTATTTTCCCTGGGGCAGGGTCCTCCTTTGTTTAGTGTTCGGGTGTTGGTATTCATGGGCCCCTTTTGGGATTCTTATTTTCTTCCCGAGTGGACTTTAAGAAGGAATCATAATGGTGTCTGAGTGTTGGCTGCAGATCATATTCAGGTTCTGAGTGGGGTTTCTCCGGCAGACAGGGGGAATGTCCATTGGAGAGTCAAATCGTCTTGGGGCTGATGATCCGACCATCAGACGTGTTGGTTCAGTCGAATCTCTCTCTTTTCAATTGCTGATAACTTCAGATCTTTCCTTCTCAGCTCTGTCTCTCTCTCCTGTGACTCTGACAATGCCTCCCTTCCTGCCTGTAATTCTCTTATTTCTTTAGCACAAATTAATATGCATAGTTTATTTACAACAGTATCCAATCATTTGAAGAGTATTCAAACTGTGGGATGTTGCTTGTTTCCACGTGACCCAGAAGGGGTGAACACATACTCTGAAGCACAATGGATAACATCAGGCAGTTTTAGCAGAGGTTTACATTCGTAACATGTTTTGAAGTGTTTGGGTCTGAGCCAAACGTGTGTAACACTTATTGTTACTTCACACAAGTAACTTCCCCTAGTCACTGTGCCATTTTAGACATTACATTTCTAAATGATGCATCAAGAAAACTTAGAATTCTATTGCTGCTAGGGTTTCCCATCTAGGCTCATTGGGAATTTCCTCCTCAAGGCCACCAAAGACTTCCTTCATTCTTTATGGAGAAAATTCTAGTTTTATAGCATTAAAGCATCTTTCTTGTTCTTTATTCCTTCATAAATAGACTTCATCCTATGATAGAGATAAAGGCAAATCACAAAATGGAAACATATCCTATTTTCTTGACAACTTGAACTGGATAAAATTTGTTCCTTAATGTCTTTCTTATGCTCTCATTTAAAGGTAAATTTAAAAAAAAATTCTATATAACAAAACTATAATTCTGCTGGAATCATTAACATGGTTTCTTCTGGGTTTAGCTGTAGAAAACTCTAATACTTCAAAAGACAATTTTCCTCTTCACATTTTTCTCACTTTAGATTTGCAGATGGGAGGGTGCTGGTAGTCCAGAAGGAAAATCCTTATTTTACGGTGCAGTTCTTTTGGGAGACCCTGAAGCATACATTTTGAGACAGAAATGTAATATTAAAAAATATTGATACAAAAACATAATTCAACTCTTCATTCATTATGCCCTCAGAATCAAGAAAAGTCAATCACCCATTACAGGCTGAATATAGTGTATGCACTTCTGCATTGACAAATTATCAATTTGATAAATTTTTGGGGAACGATCTTTAAAAATTTTAGCTCTTCGACCTAACTCCCTTACTTAGAAAACTGTTATGGACTTGAGTGTTACAGCTTGAAATATTTTCCCTGTTTGCAGCTTAATATTATTCCTGAGCCATTTACATCTATCTCATCATATATCAATATTACCAAAAATATGTCAAGGAAGATAAAATTGAGTACTAGACATCCTCATACCTTTTTTCTCTTTCTTGGGAAGGAGGGCAGGGGGACATGGGGGGAAGATAGTAAGCATTCAGAAATGTTTACTATTTACGGGTCCCAAGCACTTAACCCTGAAATAGATTTAAACTCAAAATCTTGTCATGAGCAAAGAGAGAACATCTTTAACATTTTAACGTTTTTGTGCAGATTGGAGTCATGGGAGCTTGTTATGGATATATACCCTAATGCAGGTAAACAGTCAAACATTAATGGGGAAACAATGTAAAAAGACAAACTAAGGAAATTGTTAAAAAAACAAACAAACAAACAAAAAAAAACCCAAAAAAAACCCAACCCAGAAAAGAACCAAGTAAATTCAAATACATAAAAAGGTTAATGCTCATAGAGGCAAACCCTGCAAGCTGTGGAACTGCTCTTTGTCCTTACACAAATGAACTCAGCTGTGATAACTCCCCTGCTGGGGAAGCACACTCACACAAGCCTGAAGATGCTCATCTCTGCTGATGGCCCATCACAGGCCATAATGGGCCATCACAGGCCATAATGGACTCAACTGCACTGACTTAGGCAGCTGTAATGACTTAGAAGGTACCAGCGAATTTCTAAATGAATTTCAGCCAATTGGTTTGCTTTTGAGGCTTTTTTTCTAACACTAGGCATTGATTTATAGCTGGTATTGTGTCTTCACCTCTGAAGAAAGTAGCATACACACAGGCACAATTGTGATGGCAAAGCCAACATGATGTTCACAATGACTTGACAGATGTTAAGTAATGCATAAGGAAGGACCGCATACCCTGAGATTAGCCCAATTGGTTACAGTATGGTGCTAACAACACCAAAGTCGTGGTCATTTTGGGTGGTACTGCATGTGGTTTGTGGGTCCCTTCTAGCTAAAAATATTCTATGAAATCAAGGATGGTTCTTGTTGCACAAACCACTTGGAAGGATGATAATAGGCTCCTTGCATGGCATTGGCTGAGCTTCAATTCTTAAATGAAGCGTTCTT
This sequence comes from Mixornis gularis, assembly GCA_003546035.1. Lineage (NCBI taxonomy): Eukaryota > Metazoa > Chordata > Aves > Passeriformes > Timaliidae > Mixornis > Mixornis gularis. The sequence continues at coordinate 606,753 of QVAJ01000317.1, forward strand.
CTGTTTCATGGAAATTTGTCTCTGGGCTCACTCATTTCTCTTGCTCTTGAAAAGGTGAATTTTTAGAGTATCTTAATGCCTCTGTGCATTTATGTACTTATTTTTAGTGTTACCGAGGATTCTCGGTATATATATTGAAAGTATAACATGTTATATTTCAAGATAACACGTATTTTGCCACTTAGAGGTAGCCATTAATAGAGCACTGAGTAAATGAGGTTCCTGTAAGGACTTACCCTATTTTTCTGCCATGGACACAGGATGAGAAGTCCAAGATGGAAGATGCTTGAAGACTTATCATCTTTCATACCATCTACCAAGTGACTTATTTGGTTAGATGTTCTGCCTCTGTTTTCAGAGAATCATTTCTAACCTTTCTAAAAATGACATATATAAAGAAAATGGTCCCATCTGAATAAAATAAATATGTGGTCTTTACTCGGAGCTTCACAGTCATGAAGGCAAATGTACTCTATAAGCTACCTGCAGAAATCCTGAGCCACTCTAGTTTTCAAAAGAGGAAAGTCCTTGAGAAAAGCATATGTGAATTAAAAACCAAACAACATTACTACTGCAGGCAAAATATCTTAGGTGTGGGACTCTGTGTTGCAACCCCAACCATCTAAAAATATAAGGGAGCAATAATTTAATAAAACTTTTGTAGGAATTTCAGATTTCTGAGAATAACTTTTCAGTTGAGCTCTGACTGTGCAACTTGTCAATACTTTCCAGTTTTTCCTTTTTTGTATTCCTGATACGGGTCTTTTCTGCATTTTCAACAGTCACTTACTGTGAATCAGCGTTTTGTCTTAATTTTTGATATAGAGTTGAAGGAGAGCTCTGCAACCTTTCAAAATTAGGCTGACCATAGTTAATTTACTTGGACACTACTATTCTCTGACTCTGTTTCAGAGGATGAATCAGAAAGATAAAGTCATCAATAATTTAGCTGCATTGGATTAACTGAGAAAAAGCTGATTAAAAAAAAGACAAAAGCTGTAGAAAAAATCACTTCAATTAAAGTGCAAGAAAACATCACAAACAAATAAGGAATTTTATATGCTACAATTGACGTCTATAAAAACACTTCCTGAGAAACAGAACAAAGATGTTTTGGCCAAGCCTGTTGGAATCTTGAATATTTTGTCACACATCACAAGAATAACACTATCACATTAGAGTGAAGACCCAAACAGTTCATGATCTAGCCTGCCAGAATGGCTAAGCCTAAATTATAGGTCTTGGCAATTACCAAAGACAAGTGGGAGATTTTGCACCTGGAGTGGGGTTACCCTGAATGTATTTACAGACTGGAGAATGTTGAATATGAGTCAGCAGTGTGCCCTGGAAGCCAGCCATGTCCTGGTGTCATTGTTAGCTGGTTGAAGGAGGAGATTGTCCTGCTCTACTCCACCCTTGTGCAGCATCACCTTGAGTACTGTTTGTAGTTTTTGGCACAATATAAAAAAAAAATCAACCTATTGGAGAGTGTCCAAAAGAGGGCCACAAAGATGGTGATGGGCATTGAGACAAATCCGCATGAGGAGCGACTGAGGTCACTTGGTCTGCTCAGCCTGGAGAAGAGGAGACTGAGGGGCGACCTCACTGCAGTCACAACTTCCTGTGCGGGGAAGAGACGGGACGGGCACTGATCTCTGCTCTGCGGTGATGAGTGGCAGCATCCAAAGGAACAGCCTGAAGTTGTTTCAGGGGAAGTTTAGGTTGCACAAGGTTCTTTACCACATTTCTGGAAATATGAGGGACTATGTGCTTGAAAGAGCAATGTTTCAAGAAATCTGCTTAAACTACTCCTAGTCCTTTCCTGATCCCCGTGGTAATTATTTGAAGCATGAATATTTCAGTTTATTTTCCTTACTGTTGAATGACAAAAAGGAGAAAGTTTGGGATTTTCCTTGACTTGGAGTAAAAACATTCTTCTCTCGCTGGACATGGCCTGAGGAAGAAAGTACACTCCTACTGTAGGGTATATAATGATTGTTGTATCGTTATACATCTCCTCTGTGAAGGGAGAAAGAAAGGGATGAGCTGTACCAGGCACAGAAAACCAGAGATTCACAGGCTGCAGGTAGTAAAGCTTGTGTTGGTATCCAGGAATCGTGAGAGGTATCAGAGCTGTTGTCCATGTTACAGATTTTTAGTTGTGAAATGGACGCTTCTTTGGTTGCTGTACATAAGATTTCAAATGACAACTCCCACTAATAACACTCATGTTCACCTGTAGGTGGCTAATCCTATTAATCTGTGATTAGTTATAGTGATAAATCAGCAAGAAAAATTTATTAATATGAAAGATTTCTGCTTTAAAAATGTCTGTCAAAAATATCTTGAACATCTATATCAACCTTAGCTGGAACTGCAATCAGGCTGTTTTGCAAAAAGAGCATTTGACAAAGTTAGCAAAAATTAAAATATCTTGAAAGCATTTCTAAAATACAGCTGATTGGCCCTTCAGTTGGAACTATACTGAGAGGCCATTTGTGTTTTATTTGCAAAAAATCAAACCTCAAGGATATTTTGTAAGATTGTATTCCCACCTCTATGGGAAGCATTATTATATTTAGAGGCACACAAGCAGTGTTCTGATTGCACTTTTGCATATTCATTCATGATATGAAAATAACCTTTGAGTTGATTTTTTCTTTTCAAATGAGTATCTGTCATTTCTGTAAGCAGCTAGGTCACTAATAAAGAAACTGGTATTATTTTTAAAATACTAGTATGTGTATTTTTTTTTACTTTTAAATTATTTCAATATTGTGAAGCATGGGAGAAACATTCTAGTTTATAGTCCATATAGATTTGCACTGATAAAACTATGGTACACAACAACTGCAGATATTAATCAGCTGCTTGCTACAGTTGGTAAAAAGTCTGGTGTTAATCAATTTTTTTACATTGCAATTCCCTATACTTCTATGATGGTCCAGTGCACTGAGTGATAAATTAATTTGCTAGCAGGAAAAAAAAAAAAAAAAGGAAAAAGAAAAAAGAAAGCTAGCAACATAATTCTCACATCCCAGGCATGAATTTGAAAACTCAAGGTCAGTAAGAAGAAAAAAGAAAATGGAAAGAAATATGGAAACTTTTTTTTTTTTTTTTGGATATTTAGTTTGCAAAGACCATCACAAATTAAGTATAGCAATCCATGTTCTTCTCCATAGTCGTTTCTAATACCTGGATGCAAATGGACCCCCAAAGGGTTCATGAAGTTACTCATGAACTGAGACCATCCTGTGAGCATCCAGTGGCTCCATAAACCCTTGATGTGGTCAGGACTTGAAGCTGTTACACATCTATCTATTTTTATGAACAATTGCATCTAACAAGGCTCAATTAAAATAGAGTCTTTCATGTGTATGGAATTTTGTCCACAACTTAGTAGTTCATTAATACTTGTAATATTAATTTCTGCTCATATAAGGCTTTATTAAGTTTTTTTTTTTTTCCTCTGTTTCTTCCTCGGTAGGGAAGACACCTGCTCAGTATCTGAGCAGTGTAGCTGCACCTGCAGTGCATGACATTGCAGAGAATCACTCTCTGAGACAAACCTCTTATATGTTTCCTTCCTTCCTGAAGGGGTTCTTCACTGCTCTGCTGGTTTGGTCAAGGCTTATCAGGAGCTCCTGAGATCACAGAGCAGGCCTGAGGAGGGGGAGGATGTAACACTGCACACAGACAGGAAATTACTTGAGTAGTCTGTTCTTACTGAAACAGTTTTCCTTCAGACACACACAGTCAACCAGCTCTGGTTGTCTCATGCTCTCAGGTCAGCTCTTTGTGTTGTCCTAATTGAAATGCAAATGGTGACCCTGTATATACAGGTATAAAATTAGTACAGACCATTGTATCAATTAGTGTAATTGTGTAATTACAAAGACTATGCTAAAATCACCCAATAGACTTCACAAGTGCTGCTGCACAACCTCTTTTCTGCATTTTCACTGTAGTTCTGTGCATACAGCCCTGACAAAAGAAAGTGCTCTCATAGTGGAGAAAGCAGTAGCAATGAACTAAAAAAAACATCACTCTAAACTGAGAATCATCTTCTCTGGGATTCAGATTTAAAAAATTTTAACTATTACCTAGAACAAACTACTTATCTAACAGAATACTAGTGCAAAAGGTCTCCATGCACTCTGTTAGCTTCAGCTCTAATTAAAACCCATGGACTAAAGAGAATTTTCAAGAGAATTCATATAAGTATCCATAGAGAACTCGCTTCATTTATTCTTTTTAAGATCATGAATAACTTATGGCCTCAAAATAAAAGGAAATTTTTGAATTTATTTAATTTTAATTAATTTTTGGAAATATGTGTATCTTCTCGTTTCCAACTGTTAGCAGCAATTACATTTGCTTGAAATATGAACCAGTTTTTTCCTCTGGCTGCTCTTGATTGCTGTCAGGTTCAGGTTTACTGTTAATCAAGAGTAAGAAGATACTAGTAAATCTAGTGCCCAATAACATATCAAAAATGAAAAAATCAACAGTGATATTAGTAGCCAATTTGAACATTAAAAACCCCAACTCAAATAAAACTAATCAACCAAACCCATACATTTAAAACATAAATATTTATCATAGTGCCCACAATCATGTTTCATTTAAATTTCTTTTGTGACTCTATCAGAAACTGAAGTGAGAATAAGGTAGCAGTCAGTTCCTGTCAAAATGCACACAATATTAAAGGTCTTTTTGAAACTGACAATTCATTTATAAGGTGGGCAGTTTTATTAGCTCTGATATTTGTAACAGGGCACTCTTTCAGCTGGTCTTCTTTGAAGTGAAAATTAAGCTTTAGAGGAATCATATAATTATAGAATCACAGAATATCCTATGTTGGAAGAGACCCAAAAATATCATTGAGTCCAACTCCTGGCTCTGCAAAGACCAGCCACAAGAGTCACACCATGTGCCTGACACCATTATCCAAACGCTTCCTGAGCTCTGTCAGGTTTGGTGCTGTGACCACTCCCCTGGGGAGCTGCTCCAGTGCCCAGCCACCCTCTGGGCTAAGAAGTTCATAGGGTTGGTGGTTGCCCAGACCTCTAATTTATCAAGAACCATACACTGCACCAGTCTAAGCCAAAATAAATGGAGAGTGAAGTAACCGGTTAATTCAGGGAAGAACACTTGTGTTCCAAAATGCAGCATGTGACATTTCTGTGGAAATTAAAGCTGAGTAAGCCTAGCAGGGATCCCTAACCTTACTTCACAGCATCCTCAAGAAGTTCGGTTATTTGTTTTTCCTGGATTATTTCCAGGTCCACTGGAAATTTTTGTCTAGCACAATACTTTAAACTCACCCACTTTAATGGAACTTGCATTCCATGGCATACGTCTGTTGTTCTAAACAGGATATAAGCTCTTTAAGTATAATTTTAGATTTGCATGACATATTCATTTTGTTACAAAAAATATTTCGTGACATAATTTTGCATAATAATATAACACAGCATTATATATTGTTTTAAAATGCATATAACTATATGTAAATTATATGTATTTATATATATTTGCATATGTATTGTGTATATATATTACATGTATATTATACACACATATATTATATGTAATTATCAAATAATTACTTGTAATAAATTTTATATAGTACTATAATTATATTACATAATTGCATTTAAGCTACACAACTTGCTATTATTTTATTTTATTTTATTTTATTTTATTTTATTTTATTTTATTTTATTTTATTTTATTTTATTTTATTTTATTTTATTTTATTTTATTTTA
>QVAJ01000317.1:612584-663814 GCA_003546035.1 Mixornis gularis
ATTTTATTTTATTTTATTTTATTTTATTTTATTTTATTTTATTTTATTTTATTTTATTTTAATATTGCCAGTAGAACTTCAGGGACACATTTCACATTTATTTTTCAGCAGTTAGAGTTTAGGGAGTGATATCACCATGGGGTTGACAGAAAAAAGACTTGTTTGTCTTTTCTATGTGTCTGGATCAATCTTTTCTTATTACACTGAATTTACATGTGCTTTAGATGTCCCCAATATATGGAGCTAGTTCTACTACAATAAATCAGCTAGTGGGCAGAGATCTATCCTGTTGCAATGAATCAGATCCCATTTTCACTGTCCTTTCCACCTTTCAAGGATACTATTTCTAGAATATTTTTTCAGGATCAAAGGTATCTTGCTATGAAGACATTTCACTCATACAATATCCTTTTTTTCAGCATTCTGTCGGTGAACATTTTAGTGCAGTTTGATTACTAAGTAGTTTACCTTCTGCATCACTGAAAATTTTGATTTTCTTTGTTCCCTCTACTGCATGACAAAAAAAGCAGACAACAGAGTGTCAAGAGCTTACCTTCAGCTGACCTTTGAGAACTGTATGCCCAGTGAGAAAACTTTTGTCATATTTCACTTTTAGAGTGTCACAAGGTTTCAGTGTTTCAAATCTATTAAATCTAAATTCCCCTCAGAGTTAAAACATTTATTGTTTTCATTCTTTTCACCAGCCCTCAGAGCATGTTGTTCTTCTGTACCCTCAAGGGGAGTATTTGACTTTTATCTCTGTTTTTTTCCTTGACTCCAGGAAAGTTGTTTGATTTGATTTGGTCTCTTGAGCACATGTTGCCTCTGAAGCCTGAGTCCATACCTGGGAGTGGCTGAGGTGGTCTCCACTTTTCTTTCTTCCACTATGTTGAGAAAAACTTGGGGATGACAAACCAGTATGCCTCTGGAAAAGGAGAGCTGCAGCAAAAAACCCAAACAAAAATAATTGCTTTTTTTTTGGTCTGTGTAACTTTTCATAATCTACAACCTAACTTTCAGGATGAAATTAACACTCCAAACATCCTACTTCCAACTAACTCTCTGCGTATTGACTGAGATTTGTCCTTAAGAATTGGTGGCTCATAAGAGCTATAATGTTAATTTGACAGTGATGTTACAAAACTGAATCTTCCACAGAATAACTGTACATCTTATTGCCAACAGTTCCTGACATTTAGGAAGCCAAAGCAAATAGCAGATTATAAAAGCTGTCATACTTTCCTTGAGGTACTAACCTTCGATCTAACAAAACACATTCTGTGGATTGAACTTTTAGACACCTTTTCTCTAAGGAAGATCATTCTAACTGGTCAAGTTATCAGCTGATTGATTTGTTACTCTGGTGATCCAGTTCTATCCTCATGAAGTTTAAAATGCAGACCTTTCAGACAAATATAAATATTAATATGTTCTGAGACTCACACTCAATACTTTGAAATGTGTTTCACCTGTCCATTTTGAAGAAAATCCATTATAAAGACAGTAATTACCACTAAATAATTTGCAAAATTATTTCATGATGAGCAGAGCACTTTGGTGTTACTAAATCTTAATTTCAAAAGATCATTCTTTGAGAGAAAAGAAAGAACAAGAAACGCACTACAAATGCAAGTATAATATTGTATAAATTAACTTTGCAAAATTGGGCACCCCACTGCCAATAATAATTTGTGGTACATGATTAATGAACTACTCATCCAAGTGAACTACAGAAAAGTAATAAAGTACTTCTTTGGTACTTTGGGTTTTTTTTCTGAATACGGCAGTCACATGGTAAAATAAATAATAATCTCAATGTATTGTCTCCTACATTGGCAACATTTGCTGCAGCAGGAGACATCTATTCCTACGAAAAGAACACAATATTATCCTTAGCATTCTCTCAGAAAAAGGGATAGCTTGTTGTCTTAGTGTCTGGCTGCCAGTGAAACAAAGCGTATGAGATGGTTATGAAAATACCACACAGTTGAAAGCATGCATACTAACTTGATAATTTTTTTCTACATGCCTCTCCTTCAGCATCAAAATCAACTGTGAAAAAACTTTCAAGGGTTTTGGAGTAGGCAGATTTGTCTGACTTTTTATTGCCCCAGAGAATGTACTGACCAAAGTACCTGCTTATTTTGTGTATGTGTATAGCAAAGGCAACTAAATTAGATGTAAATCAGTTCAGAATGAAAGATTATTTGAAATTTTTACCTATAAGAAAAGGGAAATTTTGAAACAGTCTTCTAACAGGGAAGCCAGCTTAAATATGGATCTTGATAAGTTTGCATGAAGGAGACCATAGTATGTGTTCTTTAGAGTAGGACAAAGGACACTGTAACAAAGGAATTTCTCTCCTGGCTTCCTAAATTATAAACTTCAGTATTTCCCTGTTATCTGTTATAAAACATTGCACTAGATTTCCTGGTACTTCTGCAGGTATTTTGAGATAGAGTTTGATTTAAACACTGCCATTAAAGTTTACATTAAAGTAAGTCATCAAATTTGTTTTAGAACCTTTGCATCATTAACGAGTTGTATCCACCTCTATGATTCAACAGGGGTCCAAATTTTATTGCAGAATGTTTTCCCCTAAAAAAAAAACCTAAGCACTTTAAAAAATGAAGATTATACTTAATAGAAATGGAATAAATATATTTATGAAAAAAGTGTAAATTTGATGTACTGTATGGAGAAGTTTGGATGCGTGCTGATCTTGGATCAATTGATTGATCTGTAGATGCGGATTTTAAATACCATACAGAAAAGTTGAGTATTTTTCTCCTTTCCTCTGATGTCTGGATTTGATCACATTTTTGTTTAAAATTGCCTCCTAGAGGTAATAATTTCTGTCCTGGATATACAATATCCAGGTTACTCATTTACATATTTGTATCCATCATGTTCTTTTAAATTACATGACATATTTTTCTTAGATGGACTAAACTTAAAAGCAGCGGCTCATAAGCTGATTAATGGCCTTATAAACTGTGAGGAAAGAAAGAGCTTTAGCACATAAAGAAAAACCCTTATAATGAGTCATAATCAGCATGTTATTATAATTATTAAAATGTCACAATTTTTTAGGACAAAATGAAACATTGTCTGTTCTGCCTCAAGTTTAACTTCTGAAAAAAAAAAAAACCCCACAAAATTACTTTCATCTAAAACTATTCCTTTTGAGTTTTTCAGAGATTCCAAATAAGTACAGATTTTTCTTCCTTGTTTTTACCTTTTACAGAAAAATAAATCAAAAATTATCCATTCTTTTGTTAAAAACCTATTAAGAAACAAAAAAGTGGTTTTTAAACAGAGAATTTCTACATCTTTTTTGCAAAAACTTGGTGACTGATACCATCCTCTCCACACAGCCTCAGAAATATCTATAGTCTAAATTTGAACTGATACACTTAACATATGTGCATATAATAGATTTCACAGATTTATTGTGAAGAATAGAGATATTCTTACACAAAGATTACTATGGTAATGATCCATTCCTAGAGCTATTTGGACAATGGTCAGGTGTACTGTCTCATACAATAATCATAATCAGCTACCACGTGAGCTATAATTGGATCTACCCATAATGTGCTTCATCTTAAAAAAGATATCTCAGATAACATTTATCAAATTAATCCTGAAAAACCTTATCCACCCCATTAAATTTAATAGAAAACAAGATAGACTAGGCTATATGTTGGAATTTGCATTGCAAGTATATGAAGTTTATATTAAGTTATTCTCATTTTCTATGTCTAAAATATAAATGATGTATATGACTTGTTTTCAGCTTTTGTGTTTATTTTTCTCCAAAAGATATTAAGTTCTCATCATCCAGCTGAATCTTTGGGTTTTGTTCTTCATTTCTGTAAAACTTTCACATATTCTCATGTCCAGAGAAGGGCAGCAAAGTCTGTGAAGGTTGTAGAAAACATTCTGTATGAGGAGAAATCAAATGAATTTGGGTCGTTTAGCCTATGTTTAGTTTACAGATGCTCAAATGGGATCACACTGTTCCCTACAGTTACCTCCTGAAAGAATAGTTATTAATTTTCCATATAATATATTCTTTTCTGTACTTTGAAAGAGGAGTTGATTTTGATACTTAATAAAAATTCATCAGATATCAGTTTAGCTTGGTATTGTTTTCTGAAAATATTTCCTTTCAAAGTCTTCTCCATCACACGCCTTTCAATAGGGTCCCAATACCTGGCCTTTCAGATATGAATGAAAAAACTATATGAAAGAAAATTAGATTTGTCTGGATATATGTTCGAATCTTGGAGACCCTAATGAGCATTTATTTAGATCAGAACAGTTTGTTTGATATCTTATGATTGATCTGTCCTGATTTGTTTTTCCTAATTCCTAGAAAATATTCCACTGGAAAAATATATTATCATGTTCTACTTTCTAACTAATGCACTGATCAATTTGTGCTAAGGAAGTAAAAAGTACTTATGAAAAAGTAGTTAAATTCAAATTTGGAACAATCAATAATTCTATCTGATCCTATTGAAACTATCAGAGGTTTTGGATACAGCTATGAGATTTCCCAGAATAAAAGTATCTGAAATTGCTTTTCCTTTTACTTGAGTGTAAATTTTACTGTATCATGTTTTTCCTTTTTCAGAGATGTAAAATATGATGCCCTCAGGAAGCAAAATAGCTTCAACTATGCTAATTTCATGGAAACAATGTAATTGGTTTTATATCTTCAGGATATTGTCTTTCTCAAAAGCACTTCAATGAATGCTGTAAAATTTTAATTTTTCAGTAAACCTGAAAGCCTTTTATGAAGGCAAAACTTGATGATTGAAAAACATTTTGACAATGATTTAAAACATAAAAGATATTTTAATTCTGAAATGTCTGGCAATGGTTTACTTTCTGGAAGCACAAGTAGGAACCATAAAACAAGTAAAGATTGATGTGCTATGCATGAATGGAAGATTCTTGGATATATTCTCTTTTCTTCTCACAAGTGAGACAATATTCCTGAAAACAAAAGTCATCTCTATAAACATAGAATTTGGAGGAAAGGCATTAGAGCTTGAATATTACAAAGGAGGGGGACAGCTGCAACAGAATTAATGATAGGAGGTAAAAAATAACCGCTTTAGAAATTATTTTAGCATGTTATTAGACAACTCATCAAATACAGGCTTACTTTGAGTAATTAATTCTTCCCCAAAATTCTAAAAATTTTGATAGGGGCTTGAATGTCTATTATTACAATAGCTAGAAATCTATTTCAGTTTTTGGTTTTGGGTGGGTTTTTTTTGGTTGAGTTTTTTTTGTGCCTTGGCCTTTTAGATGATTTAAAAATATCTTCCTATTGAAATTTCTTGCTTTTTTGTCTTCTGACACTTCTAGCTTCCTAATAACTCTATTCACAAGAAGAGCAGCTGGTGCCTGCACAAAATTAGGAAAAAGAATATAAATAATGTTGCATTTTATTTATAATGCATTCTTTTTGCAAACTCTTATAACATGCATTCTAGTAGGAAGTTGATGCCGTCCAAAGTGAGTTGCAGGATTTTGCAGATAATCAAAAGACATGTAAGAAAAAAAAAAGCAAGAAAGTATGAATAGTTAAAATCAATAATTGACAATAGCAGTGGTGTTGGTAATACTGGTGATAATAGATTAGGAAAAGTGAATCAGTGTCACAATAAGCAAAAGAAAAAGACATAGAAAAAGTTTAAGAGAAATGGAAATATGAGAACAGTATTAAGGGAATTATGAGATATAGCCTGACAGGAAAGAATTAAGGGATTTCGGAATTTTGATGTGTGAAGAAGTCATGCAAGTGACAGAAGAGACTCTACTGCTCAACAGGTGCTCATTAAGCAAAAACTAACCTTTTTGTGAAGGATCACAAAATCATAAAGAGGGACCATAAAGTTTATTCAAAGATATGATCTAGTGTCTCAAAAGCAATTCAGACACTGTCAGAAAAAGCCCGAAGGAAACAAAATGAAGACATAATATTATCACATTATGTATGTTGTATACACATTGTGTGTTGTATCAAAAAACCCTTTACAATATGTTACTATTGCCAGACTTCAGGGCTTTGGAAGGATATTTGCAAAAAAAATCTCAGGCACTAAAATGGGACTAAAGATGAAGGCAGAAATTATATAAATGGTCATATAAGCTGATGAATTTAATGCACAACATTTCAGACTTCTGAAGAAATAAAAGTCCTTCCAACTTTTTATCTGAAGACAGGGATAATTAATTCTTGTGAGAAATCATTATGGTGCAAAAATTATGCCACCTAAGAAGTTCCAGGCCAGAAACAGGTTACCAATTCTTCTTCGAAATACATTGCTAATAAAACAGAGGGGTGCTGGTCGAGCGTACCCCGGTGGACAGCAGGCATCCTGGTTTGTGTCAGCAAAGCAGCAGGACCAGAGCAGGGACTGTCCCCTGAACTGGGCACAGGTGAGGCCTCACTTTGAATCCCATGTCCAGCTCTAGGCCCCTGATTACAGGGACATTGAGGCTCTGGAGCATGTCCAGAGCAGGGGAACAAAACTGGTGAAGGGTCTGGAGCACCAAACTTACGAGGAGAAGCTGAGGGAGCTGGGGTTATTTAGTCTAGAGAAAAGGAGTCTCAGGGGAAACCTTATCACTCTCTATGAGTGTCGGAAACGGAATCTCTTTTCTCAAGAGTAAAGATTTTCCAAGAGCATTGTAACATGCTGCCCAGGGAAGTGATTGAGTCACCATCCATGCAGGTATTTAAAAGATATGTAGATGCAGTTCTTAGACACATGGTTGAGTGGTGGACTTGGCAGTGTTAAGTTTATGTTTGGACACAACAAGCTTAGGGGTCTTTTCCAACATAAAAAATTCTGTTTCTAAAATCTTGGTGGAGCCAGAAATGTCTGCATCAAGTTGTGCCTATGAAAACAATAAGGTTATGGAAAGAACATGCCATATTAACATAATCATGTAAATGTGTAGGAATAGGTAGCCTACAGACCAGTATAGTCCAATATCAAATTCAGGCAGAATCCAGACTTTTGGGAGATTCTATGATTCTAGAGTTTTATGCAAATAGTAGACTTCAGGGACTTTTTTTATTTTTTATTTTATTTTATTTTTTTTTAAACATATTTAGGGAGATTATAAAGGAACTGCCTGTAACCAAGAGAAAATAGATGTCATGGAGTTATTATGTCTCACCATCCTTTCTTTACTCTCTCATTTAAAAGCCTGGAACTTGCGGTTTGTTTCTCTGAAGGTATTTGAAGACCTTCTTTGAAATGAAGAAAAGAATAAAGAAAGAATGGGAGGAAGGAAAAAAAAGTAAGAGGGAGTATAGCTAAATAAAATAATTAATAAAACACTATTCAAGCTGAAATTCTTAGGTAAACTTCCATTTTAAATCCCTTAAACATTTAAGTTCTTTAAGGCTTTCAAGTCCTTTAATTTTTTTCCTGCCCTCTCCATACAGTTAAATGGTGCCATGTAGGTGCTTGAATGCATTTGTTCAGTTAAATGTATTTCTCCCAGTCCAACTGTTCAGTTTGCCTTCATTGTAGCCTGAAAGGTTTCTTTTGAGTCTTTTTTAGCTACATTTTTTTCATTCTTTCTAGGTCTTGAGACAAACCTTATGTTTTGCTGGGTTATTCCATGCATCATTGAAAATTTGCTTTTATATTTGGACTTCTGTTGAATGTTCCTATCAAATGACTTCCACACTCAGAAAAAAGGTTGAAATTACTGTTATTTAATGTTTCAGATGCCATGAGAAAGCAATTACATCTAGAAGTATTCATGAGAGATTTTCAAGGGTTTGTTTGTATTTATAAGGCCAGGAAGTACTATGAACAAATAGTTCAAAGCAAATAGAATTTCAGGTTTCCATTCGTACTACAGTCTTAAAGTAAGAGAAAAATAATTTGATGGAGAACTCTGATAAGATTTATGATGTTTTATTGTGCCCATAAAAGAAATTTTGGACTTCAAACTTCCACTTGTATTTTGTCTTTTTCTTTTGTTGTTGTCTCAAGAGATATTTCCAGTGTTTTGAAATATTTGTAAATAATCTGTTTATTAGTAAGTATTTATTTGTGGGTTTATTACTTTTTTTCAAGCCATTTAATGAAAACTATACAGTTCATTTCTCTAGCAGTCTTGGAATAAATTACAATGTCATTAAAACTAGAGTGGCAGAATACACAGTTAATGACTTGCAAAAGTATGCCAATAAAACCATGCCGGAAACATTGGGAAATTAATAAAGCTGTAATGCAATTAGAGCTAAAATTTGTATTCTGGGAGAAAATCTATGTCAAACTTAGTGGTTGTGCTGAGCTAATGTATTTCAAGTTTCATTTAAGGACGGTACCATACTTTTTACATCGAAGGACTTCTTATTACAGGAAAACTAGAGTTTTCTAGAGTGAAATCTAGAGTGAAAAATGACAGCTCTGTAACCTCCCAAAATCATTTTACAGCTATTCATGTAGTAGGTCAGATTACCAGCCACTGTATATTAGCACTGTGACATTGCTAAGATACCACATAACGCCAAAGTTTTACAGCAGTAAAAGAGATGAAAAACATCTTTGTGTTTATTCAGTATGTTATTGGCAAAGAACTATTTGAAGCTGAATGATAAACCTTCCTGCCATCCCCTCTCAAATTTTGCATTTATAGAAACACCACGGGTTTTTTGGCATATTGAATCAGTGTCTGGAGCACTGACACAGGAACAAACTTTGCTGGGCTTTGGCAAGACCAACATAGGGTGTCCTAATCTCTGTGCAGAGACAGAGAATAGGCAGTGTTGAAATGTGCAATCAGAAATCATGGGGGGTGGTGTCATTACCACTGTGGTAATCAATGTGGTTGATAATCCAAGAAGAGTTGAATAGACAGCAAAAAGGAGGGTTAACCTGAAAAAACTTTGGAAATTTAATAGTTAGTCTAAGGCCCTTCTATATTCAGTGAAAAAACATAGACACTTTAAAAGATGTTTTATGCTATCCAGATCATGAGGATAGATGAATGTGTCACCCTGTACAGAAGCTTATCAGTTTCTGTGGAATATAAAATAATGGTGAACAATTCAACTAGTTCTGGAACCTAACTTTCAGTGGTTTAAATGACAAGGAAGGAAGGAAATGACACCTTTAATTTTATAGATTTGTAACTCAGCTGAAACTATAGCACTGATTTCTACTAGTTTTATCTCAAAAAAAACCAACCCCAAACCAAAAAAAACTCATCAGCCTGTACATTTAAATTAAATATATAAACACTCATTTTAAGCATGTATTTACTGGCTAAAATAGTGCCTAAGATGTCACTGTAGCATATATTCTACAGTATGGTACATGAGTAAAAGATGATTATTTCAGAAACAGTTTCAGAGAAGAATAATTTTTAGCTAACACTTCTAGAGCACATGAGTTATTTTTTCAGAAGACTAGACTTGTCTCAGAGTAATCCCTTTAAAATGTCCCAAGCTCTTTAGATTTTTATTTAGGGAAGGGGCGACATTCCTTCCCAACTGATAGTAACAAACATGGTTGTAGAAATACAAGGAAATAGCGAGGAGAGAGAGAGAGAGGAAGGAAGGGAGGAAGGGAGGAAGGGTGGAAGGGAGGATAGGAGGAAGGAAGGAAGGAAATGAAAGAGGACACTTGAGAAAATTATTAGTAATTAAATATATTTGTTCTTTTTTCCTTTTTGTACTAAAAAATCTTCCTGGAAACTGCTACTGAAGCACATCAGTGTTAATATTTTGCATTATAGAACTATGGATGACACAGGATAAATAAAAGTGTTTGAATAAGTTTCATGCCAGCTATACTTTATTTTGAGCAGGGTGATTGAAATGGCAAAGAGATTTTTACCTTGGTCCAAGAATAAGCATAAATTCTTTAGGTGGCTGTTAGCAGCACACATTTATCAATTATGACAAACCATTAGCTTTCATGGAAAATAACAGTGGAATGAAAATGCTCCTTGACTATGGCAGGGAATAAGAAATAGCCTGAAGGTATCCTGAGCTTTACATAGATTGACATTAGATTGTAATTATATTTTATTGTGAGACATTGTTTGGATCTATCATTCAGATTCTTGTAACATCAGATATGGTTATTCTTGTTCATAATGCTGTGGGGAAATAATGTGCTAACCTGGACCTTGATGACAGTTTTGGATGGTGATGTTGGAAAGATGGGCATGGTTGTCTTGAACAGGTAGGAACACAACGCCTATGCAAATATTGCTTTTTCATCAAAGAGAGTTAAGGCCCTGCAGTTACTGCACTTGCAGCTATTCCTGAGTATGCTTGTATTTTCTGTCAAAAGACTGAGTCTGGTTTTGTTCACCCAGATTTACTGTGTGATTTCCTAGCTAGCACAGCCACAAGCCACTTGGAAAAAGCACAAAACAAAGCACAAGCAAGAAGTGAGAAACCAACTACCAGACTAAGGTTTTCCTAATGTTTCAACTTTGGCCTCACATCCTGCATTGGCAGAAAGATTACAGGTAGAAACTGAACTAAAAATCAGTCTGTACCAGTTTGTAAGAATCGGTCTTCAAATAAGTTAGATCCATAAACTTCTAATGTGAAGGAGGAAGAGTAGGTAGGAATGGAAGAAGCAAATATGTGGGATTTATAAGTCCTTCACTGTTCAATACAATCTGGTTTTGGGGAGGAAAGAAAAATCTGCTGACCAAGAGAAGAAAAAAGAAATCTTGAGACAAGAAAAAGGGAGGCATTCTGGGCCAGGAAATGTTCATTTTCTGTAACAGTTTATTTTCTGATTTCAAATTTTGCCATGCTTTAATGTACACGGTCCTTTAATGAATCTTCTTTTGGCTCATTAGTGTCACACCAGTCATTCAAAGCTGACAGATACTCTAGCTCAGAGGTTGATGCAGTGTCACACTCATACTCCTCCTCCTTGCAGAGCAAGATATATCTGTCTTTCATGATCTCTTGAAGTGAGAAAAGTCATTGCTGGGATGTCACCAGCTTCTAACAGGCTTAGAGTGATGAAGCCATCCATACTTCACCTAAAATAGTAGAATATTTGCAGTCACTTTAAGGTCATTCTGCAATCTATCAATGCTTTAGGAGTTGCATGGTGTATTTAATAGTTTGTTATTTGTCTATTATTTTGAAGATTCCTTTTTTTTCTTATTCCCTCTTTATTCTGAAAAAATAAATCTTACTCTGTGAGAATGCATGTAACTCCAGTCTCACCAGGAAATGGACTGGAATATCTTCAAAATGCTATTTTGTTGACATTGAGAGTATTTTTTTTTAATATTTTATGGACAAGTAACCTATGAATGAACCAGAAAAAATGCTATTTATATTATATGCTGGCAATTCTTTGAACAAAACATTATCACTTAAGTAATGAATATTCAATGAGTTTACATAAAACATAAATTTAAGAACAGCATTTTTTTTCTTTTTTTTAATAAACAGGACCTAACAAGTGACCAAATAGATGTGGTGCTTAAATAGTAAAAGAGGATTGTGAAATTCTGGAAAAGATTAAACAATGCTTTAAGCAGAGCCAGGTTAATACTAATTTCATTTCACAAGGCACTGATTAAGACCTTGTTCAGAATGCTCCATACAATTCTGGTCACCTATTTTCAACAAAGATTGGCATTATAAAGGAGCAAGCGTAGGAAACAGCTATTATGGTTATTAGAGGAATGCAATGTTTATCTGAGCAAGAGAGGTTTAGAACTTGGTTTACACAGCCTCAGGTATAAAAAAAAAATGGTAACAAATTTGGGATGTGAAGGGGTAGATGTGAAGGAAGGAATAGAACTACTTAAACCTACAAATTAGTACAGATACCTGACCAAAGCAAAGTATATGAGAGACTCAAGTGTAAAGTTAAAATTGGAAATTAGGAGATCTCTAACCATCTAGAAATGCAAAGGTCTTCCAAAGTTGGCAGTAGATAAAAGATGTTTTAAGATTCAAATGCTGCAGGAATAAATTTTGTAATTGATTTTTTGTTTACTATCACTGAGTATGTGATATTAGTGGTTA
Organism: Mixornis gularis; assembly: GCA_003546035.1. NCBI lineage: Eukaryota > Metazoa > Chordata > Aves > Passeriformes > Timaliidae > Mixornis > Mixornis gularis. Next base: position 624,652 of record QVAJ01000317.1, read on the forward strand.
CATTGGCTGCTATGGAGGTTCATGTTTAAGACACAAAGGACTGGACTGATGTTTGTGATTTGCCCTGTATTAATCTAATCCAAATGGGGGGGAGGGGGGGCAGATGTTCTGGTTTAGCAGATTCTCAGTTACTATGGACATGGGAATGATGACCTTGAAAAATTCTGCAGTCTTTCTGTGGGACAGTTTTATGGTACTTTACATTTGTTAGATTTACTTTAGTGAGCTTACTGGAAAATGTTGATTATGAGTCCTGTGGGGATGTAGATATTCTTGGACAACCTATAACTATTCAAAAGCTGGCTGCAATTATAGGAAGACTGAAACAAAAAAATAATTGAACCTATCCAATATTATTTCCCACCACCTTTCCCACTTCTAACCTTCACAGGAGAAACTGATGCTGAGTCTTACAATCCCCAAGTACTAATTTAATAAAATTTTCACATCTTGGCCAATACTTGATTCAACACTACAACAATACTGCCATTAAAAATATTAAACAAATTTTGTATAAAGTGACTTGCTACACAAATGGAGTTTTTCCTGTGATATTTTCTGCAACTTGATTAATTGCACATAGTCATTTTAGTCTGTAACAGTTTCAAAACTATTGTATTAAACATTGCTTTATGAACTATGTGATGCCATTTTGAGATTGGTAGATTTGTTGTTGACTTTTCTTAATACATGTAATATCAGAATTTAGTCTTTTGTTGACGCCACTAATTTTCATAAAATTTGTGACTGAACTCTGCAATTTGAATAAATGGTTCCCTAATATTGCAGTGCTTTTCTGAAAGGGTGAAGACAGAAAGGTTTTCTCTATATTCAGACAAAGAGTTACATTTGAATGCCTGACAAACACATTTGATTTCATTATTTCACTGTTTAGCAATTGTGGTGAAAATATGTATTTTTAAAGATGATAATGTGGTTATCAGGTAGTGATACTGTGACACTTTAAATGAGAAATATAACAAATATTTTACTTAAAAGTTTATGTCACAGAACTTCTCACAGTTTTAAAAGTATAATTCTGAAACAGGGTCTTAAAATGTAGATTTTATGACTCATAAAAATAATTGTAACTATAAAAAAAACTTATATATCTAAGACACTCATGGTTTACCCCACCCAACAACTGAGAACCACAGAGGTACTCACTCACTGCCACCGACGGGATGTGTGTCAGACTGAAATATTATAGTTTATGACTTAAATATTTTCATGAAAGACTTTTGCCAATTATAGCAGAACTGTATTACAAAAAATTCAAAGGATACCACCACACCCTGAGTAGGCCTTCTAAGTCAGGCCCTACACCTTTTGCTAATAAAAATGAGATAAAATAACAACTCAGGGGTGGGGATGTTCACAGACTACAAGTCTAACACCTTCAGGGAGGAGATGACAGCCCTGGGGCTATCAGCTGCCAGGCTCACACAGACCCTAGCACCAAAAGGTGGGGAAGAGAGGTTCTGGGCGTGTGTTGGAAATCCTCTGGTCAGAGTCAGTGACCGCCCATCCTCTGATTGCAGAGGAGCCCAGCTGTGGGGCCCTTTTCCCAGGGGAAAGCAGAGGGGTGTCATGGCCCATCAAAGGGCCCCCAAAAGGGATTCCCAGACCTGCACCAGACCACCAAAGATGACACAACAGACCCTCAGTTTTGCCAGGGACAGTGTCAAACTGGCCCCTGCAAGGGAGGCATGGGGACATTCCCACCTGCCCAAATGTATATTAATCCATGGGATTCTATACTCTTCAATGTGGTACTGCGTGGCCCTGGCGATGGGAAACCCTCGACACCAAGAGGAGCAGATGGAGGGGAGCAACGAGACATCACTCGGACCCTTGGATGGGTGATGTGCTTCCACCTAACCCCTGTCACTCACTCCCTGTCCCCCACACCCAGTCACACTCTTTTGTCTATTTCTCTCTTTCTTTTCTCTTTCTTTCTCTCTGCCTCTTTTACTATTAAATAAAATACATCAATGTTTTGGCACCAACACCTAACCTCATTTGGTTTTCCTCTCGCTTTTGGATATATTTTGAACCTCCAAAGTTCATTCTGGTTTATACACAGAGATTTAGCTTTCTTTGCTTTTCTGGGTTTAAACCAGATTGTAACAACGTGGAAGACAATCAGAAGAGCAGAAGTAAGAAAACTCATGGGTTAAGATAAAGACGGTTTAATAGATAAACCAAAAGTCATACAGGCAAACAGACCAATACAAGGAATTCATTCACCACTTCCCAGACTCTGCCCTAATAAGAGAAACTGAACTGAATGAATATGTCTGAGCTATTTTATTGCTTGGCACTTAAAGCTGGCTCTGTAAAACTGTTTGTTTAGAGCTCTGATGACCAACAGTTACCATTTTAGTAACTGTTCCACATTCTTTGTTTTGTTTCTATTTTTTCCTTTTCACCTCTGTGATTCTTAGCAATTACTGGAAGTGAACTATTCACTTTGTCTGGAAGGAGATGCAAGTAAGAAGCTCAAAAGAAGGTGAAGTCATGCTTGTGAGATGCTCTCCTCTAGTTCAGAATTTGCCAAGAGACAAGCACCTTTTGCAAGACACAGCACCACAGGTGTTTTTCTTTACTAGGTTTTTCATTTCTAGGATGTCCTTATTTGCCGCTGGATAACAGTGGTGAGATTGTTATATAAAATCCTGCATTGAAGCCGTGATGAATGAGCACTGAAGAAAAGCTGTCCAATGCTTTTGGCTTTTCATACTTTCATTGAAGTCTTGTACAGATATTGGTGTTGTTAAGTTTATCTTCTTTACATTGTTTTCATATGCAAGTCTTGAGCTGATTTTAGTGAGGAATGTAATGTAAAAGACTATATGTGTGTTTCCCAGGAGAGAAGAGAGCTGGGCTTGCATTTCTGTAGTGAGATACAACATTTGAACGTTTCCACACATCCAGAATATTGTCCTGTTTATCTGTCTGCATCATCCTGTTGTGATTGGTCCTAGAAATCAATTTGGCTGACCTCTGGATAACCAGTTTTCATCAAGCTGTATGAAATACTCTGGACTGAGAGAGAAACAGAAATGTTAAGCCTAATTAGCAAAACATGCTACTAATGCACCTGTAATAAGTGCAGCAGGTCTGAGCCATTGCATGTTAATTTCTTATATTAAATTCAGCCACAGGCAAAATCTGTAATGTCACTGCTTAAAGTGCATTTTCTTAAATTTTGGAATGACCATCTTCAATATAGCATCCATTCAGTTCTTTGTCTGTTGCCTTTTAACATACCTTTAAAACCCTAAGTAGACAAAAGTGTTAATTAGGGGGTTTTTGACCATTTAATGTTATAACTTTTTTTTAGCATTATGGGGCCAAGAGTGTTCTGTTTGAAATTCTGGCAGTTAATGACAGAGATCATAGTCTGATCAATGACTTTCAAACTATCATTAAACAAACTCTTTTGGATACTGACTGCTAAAACCATCCAGTGTCCTTGTGAAAATAATTAAACAACAGGTTTGTGGTGAATTATTTTTTTCAGTGGCTTTAAGAATAGCACCTTCTCAGCCGCCAGTTTAAATCACACACCTTCACAAATTTGCAATGAAATGCTGGCTGGCACAGGCCTGGGAAGCAAAACCAGTATCTAACTAAACAGCTTCACAAGCCAGCCTGATACCATAAAGTTATGAAGCAAATACAATATGGTGTAAATTTCCTGAGATGAATGTCAGCAAGCAGCTGTGATTACCAATGATAACCATTTGTCAAAATTATGAAACACAGCCACGCAGAGAAAGTAACACAAATGAATTCCTCAGTTTGGAAGATGTCTGCTACCTCAAGAGACACAGAGCACAGCACCACACCTGGTGCCTCTCCTGTGTGTCTCTGGAGGTACCAGAGCTCATAACGCATTACAGACATCTGTGTGCATGTGAGGTGTCATAACCAGTGTTATGACAATGCAGAGGATCCCTCAATGAGGGCTGATTAAGGCTGTGGCTTCAGAAAGGCATGGCAGGCATGGAGGCACATTTTCCTTGGTTACACGGCAGTCCTTCTTTCTTCTTCCTACACGCCTAGCTTATAGCAGCTGAGGATTTAGAGATGCCGTTTTAGCCACCCTGATAACTGTTTTAAATTTTCCCTTTCTAAAAGGGAAAATGATGTTGATAAGAGAGTAATATCCCTCAACAACAGATCTGACAGATTGTCAATACACAAAAGAAGAAACATTATCCAGCTAGCAACCCATTAATCTTGATCCATATCCCATAGTGAAAACTGAAGTTGCAACTACCTTCAGTGCTAGGCACCTAAAGAATAAAATTAAAGGTTTTCCTGGAGGGACCCTGAGTTAAGAGTACCTGTTCTGGAAAAAGAATGATAAAGTCATGCAGAATTAGCAAATGGGTGGCATATCCTAAAAAAGAAATCATTCCATTCTTATCCAGGAGTTTATATGAAATACCTAGATCTGCCCATCAAAGTAAGACATATCAGTCATAGTAATAGATCATTGAAACTAAAAATAAGTTAAATAAATAAATAAATAAATAAATAAATAAATAAATAAATAAATAGAACAACCCCCCCAACCCTGCATTGTGCATTACATATACTGTGCAAGACTGCAGGTCTGGAGGGGAAGAGATGTTTCAGAGTATGCATTAGAGGGCATCTGCACTTTTTGTCTCTCTCTTTTTTTTTAAATTGTTAATTTTGCTCACCTGTTTGCTTTCTCATAGCTCTTTTGATCCTTCTATCTCATTTGTACTTCTGGTGGTCTAATCTCTAAGGCAGAGCTCCATTCCTCTAGCTGGTGTTAGCAGCATCAGGTCCCATACAGCAACTCCAATTATTTTGGAGTTATCTCCAGGGAGGAAAGGACTATTACACTGCACTCTGTAAAATTCAAAGTGCACATATCAGCAATAACCTGAAAAATCCAGAAAGAGTAGTTACAAATCCTCAGCCTGCACATTTTCAGTCACAATTTTCAATCTAGAATCACAGACATCTATGGGTTTTATTATCAGAGCAAAAAGAAATGAAAGGATGGCATCCTTTGGAATGAGTTTCTTTCTGATGTATATTGCTTTAGAGAGTAAAAAATATCATGCAAATGTAAGAAGAGGAGTGGGGTTTTTTTTATTTTATTTTGGCATTTAATTTTTTCCAAGAAACTAGTCAATAATTTAAATTTATAATATATTTAATTTTCTAGTTCAGTCAGCTGTGCAACTAAAGGTGCAGAACATCACAATTAGTCTCATATTAAGGTTTTATTTTCCTTAAATTTCCATAATATAAATCTTCCAGTAAGGAAATTTTGCTTTTTATATAAGTTTTTATTCCTCCCCCGTTCCCTTTCTTATTGCCTTCCCTTCCCAGTTCCTCACCCTCTCTCTTTCTCCTTCCCTTTCTTATTGCCTTCCCTTCTCAGTTCCTCACCCTCTCTCTTTCTCCTTCCCTTTCTTTCCCATGAAGAAAGCAGCTGAGGAAGTTGTGACTCAGAACCTTTTTAGAAATCCAATCTTTGACCCTGTTAAAGGTCCCTATTGAGTTTTTGTTGAACTCCTTAATTGTCTGGTTGCTTATGAAATCACTGACTGTGTTTTTGTGAATAATGCATACATAACTGAATTCTTTAAAGCTTTACTTTCTTGGTGATTAAGCCTTTTTCTCCCCTTGAATGTCACTGCAGGAGGGTAAACTCCAAGTGAGAACATGCTTTTTTATTTTTCTTTTCTTAAATGTACCTTCAGAAGAAAATAAAGATTAACTTTTTTAGCTGACTTCACAAAAATTATACCTATTCATTTCATAAATCCCAGCTTTATGATCAAAATGAAGTCAAGCCAATCCTCCCTTAGGTACACATTACTATTTCACTCATCTCTTTCCTGCAATTAGTAATCATAATTAATTTTTCTTGTAAAGCTCAGGGCTGCTACGCGTGCTGTAACTAATAACAAAAACATTATAGAAGTGTAATATCAAAAAAACTTAAAGAGCAGTTTGTGTTTGACATGTGTGGGGGAGCAGGAAGAACAGTGGGCAGCCACCCTGGCAGACAATTGTTTTGAAATGTGTTAAGTTCCACACTCTTTGGAAACCTGGCCTGAGGAATGACAGATACAAACACTCTGGAATGAAACGTATTTTCCTTTTTGTCTCCTAGTACAGCTGAGACCAGCCTGAAGTTTTCTTCTTTTTAATCTATCCGCTGGATTACGTTATTGCTCCCTGTGCCACTTCATGAAATCCATCATTTAACAGGAGAATCTAGGTAAGAGGCTAACTTACATTTTAGGTGCAGAAGGAAATGGAAACCAGGCAACATGGGAACTAAACAAAGAAAATAACATTTCCATGGTATGTACAAAAAGAAGCAGATTCTGTGTTGGACAATATGGGAAATATGAGATATCTGGATTACTGTACCATGCACAAAAATAGAGGATGTGGGCTGAAGACATGCAAGAACTGTGGTGATATACACAGTCACATGGTACGGAATGAAACGTGTTTATTTGACTGAAAATATCCCAGATAGGTCATGTTTTATTGATGTCATATTTCCAGCTTGCTTTCTTGTTTTCCAGGCTATTTTTTTCCACCAGGAACAACCCATCTGTGATGTGTATAAGTGCACTGTAGATTATACTGAGCTAACTTCAAAGATGTGTTGCTTTTAAAACCGACCTGAGCTGACCTGTATGGTCTGGAAGGACTGAGAGCTTTGATGGGTCCATCCAGGTCCATCTAGTATGGGCATGGTCACTGAGAGCACTGTGTGTCTACAGAGTTATGTTTACAGCACAAAATCCAGGAATTTAACATCAGATTCTGCAATAAATTACTCTAATTTAAAACTTATTAAATATCAAAGCTTTTGGTAAATATGATCGATAAATGCAAACAACATGGAAGAAACATGAAGAATGAAAAAAACCCCAAAAACTGCTTGAAATGCACAGTAAAAATAAATCTCTGCCCCTAAATTTTTGTCAATAACATGTCAATACGTCAATTTTGTCAATATGTTCTTTACTATTGTTTGAGGTTAGCTTTTTTCTTCATTTCTTTTGTTTTTACCAGGTAAAATTGCCCAACATTAGTACCAGAAATTAATATAATAATGCAGCTAGGAGTCCTTGCACAAAACATGATTAATTTCATTCATACCTTAAGGAATTAGGGGAGTCCCCAATGAAGGTTTGACCTTGGAGTAAAATCTATGTCTAAATGATGCTGAAGTGGTCAAGTGCCTCCATCTGTGCCTGCCCACTGCATGGCAAAGAGGAGCCAGAATGCTGGTGTTATGTTACACAATGGGAACAAAGTGGGAGAAACAACTCAGAACAGGAGTGTTGACCCCAGTCTTCCACGAGCTCCCTGGACTGACAGCAGCATCCTTCTCGATCCATTTATATCCTTCCTTCTCCTGAGACAGCAGCTTCGCTGATGGGGCTGCTGATGTGGAGTGGGAAGGCTGTGGATCCATGAATGGACTGTGCTGTCAAGGCATCACAGTTTCACTGTGCCTGTTCCTCTAAGTGCATGGAAATGCTAAAATTGGAATTTAGCTACTCTCAGCTCTGCTGCATGAGGAGTGTGGGATGATCCTAATTTTGGAGCTCCATTACTCACAGAATATATTTCTGTAGCTAGAGATGACCACTTCTCATGTATTTATGCTGTTTTACTGGAGAAATTCTTCTGATGAAGTGTGGAAGTAAAAAAGATAAAGACAAACAAGCAGGTGGAGCAAGGCAATTTGGTTTTATTTGTCCCTACAAAGTAAATTACGGTTATTGTTTCAACAAGCTATACTAGCACATAGTGGAGAAAATGCATGTGTTATAGAAAGATAGGGATAACATTTAGGGTAAAAAGGATGGAACTACTGCAGGAAAATCAGGTTGCAGTGACCACTTTTCAGCAACAGATATATCCTGAAAGACCCCTCCTTAAATCTTATCCAGATTCTAGTAGAATCTGAAATGAATAATATAATACAGATTAATTTACAGCAACACTGGAGCTTTTGTGTTTCACTTTCTGTGTTGTACTGCTATGATACCAACATTACCAAAAGCTTCTGCAATTATTAATGGATATTAAAACAGTAGAAGAATATTATGAATAAAAATTAAAATACTGGAAATAAAATATCACTCAAAAATATGGTGGAAGAACAGCTAGAAGATAAGATGGCTCAGTGCTTCATTTTGGAAAGGACAATGAAACAATCCTTTCCAAAATGGACAATGAAAACATAGGAAGATCAATAATATTGATGATGAAGGGAGGAATGTAGATTAAGTTTCCTCAGTCTGCTACTCTGCCCCTGAAGCTTTATTTCAGGTTATCCTCCAGCTCAGATTCTCTTTGTTTCCATATGTATCTATGCAATATCCCTAAATGTAAATACAGTTCTCTCTACAAGGATTTTTTCTTTTTAAAGGTATATGTGTCTGTTTCTGCTTTCTAATGTGGGACAAAAATGAGGGTCCAAACAGTATTTGATTTTGCAACCTAGCTTAACTCCTAGTGTTACAAATTTCTAGGGTCTGCAGTCATGTTCTTGCATGAATATCTGGACTGAGAATACACTAGTTGTATCTCAGATTGAAGATTTATAACAGAAGACATGGCCATTCTCCAAAAGAAGTAGATATTGGAAAATTTTGTTTTTATAAATAATTTGTCAATTTATCCCTATGTGATGTGAATCATTGAATGTTAATTTCCATGCAGATTTTCCTGAGAATATCACAAACTTTGAATGCGTTTTTGCCCATTATTAGGTTGTTACTACCACATTAAATTGATCACATGTGAGCTCTTTCATTTTGGTGCGTTATTTGATTGTAATCAGGATTCTTTCTGCAAAGTGACTTTATAAGCAATAAATCCAGGTTATAAAGCGTCCTCTTCACTTTATTTTTTTTAATTTTTTTTTTTTTTTTTTTTTTTTAGATAGCAAATACATTATTTTAAAGGTCAAATAAGGAAGTGTGATGATAAAGCAGATCTCAGACTAGCAAATCTAAAACATTCTTTGGAATATCTATGAATGTCTAGATTGGATTAGGGAATGCTATCTTAGCTGCTTCATCACTTTCCACTCCTGATGATGTTATTGTGGGCACTTATTATAGGCTGGGTTTAACACGAGAGGAAATAAATATTTGAGGACACTCCACTTACAATCAGTATAAGGTTTCCTCTTTGTTCTTCAGGCATCAGAAGAAAGTTGATTTTTTGGGCAATGTTGCTTCCATCCTTTCTCACTAGAGAACAGTGAACTACATCCAGCTGTCTCTCATACTCATTATAACTTTGAGGCAGAGGTGCATGACAAAAGCTTGAACAGATGTTCCCATACAGTCTGTAAAAATGATAGATTTTTAAAAAATGTTTTGTCTCTTCAAACTGGCACTTAAACACTCACAAAATAAACCAAACAAAACAAAATAAAGCTATCCCTGAATAGCTACAGGAAAGACAAAGTCTCTAACATATAGACTTAATTTGTGCACTACAGACTCTATCCTGCTCACAGCTTAACTGAGAATGCATCCAAAAGCAGTTTCAATATGGTTAAATTACCATTTTCATCTTAGTAAGAAATAAAGAAGTTATTCTCTTTTGTGTTGGCGGTATATATATGGAGGCAGATATTTACTCTATTAAAATGGTAAACCTCTCATATAAGATCATGTTCAACTCTTCTGTGATAACAGTCCTGTTCAGTTCTTCTGTGATAAGGTGTCAGGTGTCATGGAAAGCCACCCTGTCTATTAAATTGAAGAACCTAGATGTTCTAAAAGATAAAATTTTATTCAATATCAATACAGTGTCTTAAATACATCAGTCCTTTTTCCCATCAAGGACAAAATATGTTTGCATTGATATGCTTCCTCTTTAGTTTTGCCTGTTTCACCTACACAGTTGTAGATCTAATCCTGTCAAAGTTTTAGTGTAAAATACAGTATATTACATAGACTCAAAATTATTTGTCATTGCTAAGTGTGAATTTCTCTTCATTCAAGTTTCAGGTTTGGATTTTCTTTCTTTCTTTTTTTAATAATGAACACTGTTTTTTTGAATGAGTGAAAATAGATAATCATAGATGAATAGTTTTAAACTATCTAATCACCATAATCAAAGAAATTCTGCAGGGTTTTTCTCTCAGAGTACATGTCCACAAATATCTTACCAATATTTTAACAAGTTTAGGAACAGGTTGAAGTAAACTTATGCCCTGAATCTTGACAGAGATGCGTGAGGAAACTCTAGCTGAAATTTCTGAGTTGGATCCTGTATAACAGATATTTGTGGAGGAAAATTATCTGTCATATCAACTTAAACATTAGGCATGAAGTGTAAGTGGTTCTGCACCTCATGATAATTTAAACTGGGATATATTCTTGCCCTGTTCTGCTGTAGTGGCTATCTACTAAAATAATCTAAAGCAATAGAAAAGATATGTGCCAAAAAATTATATTAATACCACAGTCCCAGAATACAGTAAAGATAATAAGCCACTTTTCACTTTTCATCCTTATTTTTATTTATTTATTTTTTTTCAATTAAACAGCTGCATTCTGATACATTGGTCCTACATGGGATGGGCTCAGGCAAGATCACATGAACATAAGAAGCCCAACTGTCTGTGAAAACTTGCTTTCCATTCAAGTATGGTTAGTTTCTTTGCTGCTTCAAATACTTTATAGAGTTTTGTGACAGATTAAATACTTCAAGTGAAATGCTGGACAAATAACCAACATTCATTAATTGCAATTCATAGAATCACAGAATCACTGGATGTGATTTTTTTGAATCCTCTTTTGTTATTTTTCTTTTTTTTTTTTTTTAGGGAGGGTTAGGGGGTAGCAGATAGCGATATCAGGTACCAGTGATCTGTGTTTTACAATAGTTCCCCAACTGTGAGTCCACTGTCATGAATAATGAAGAATGCCTAGTGGTTCATTGCCTCTGTGATCTGACTGAGATTTCCATAGCCCTTGGCATCCTAAAGCAAATGGTTAATTCTTTAAGCTTTGTAGTTCAATTCATCCCTGTGTTATTTTTTGAAACAACCAGTTTGTCATCTGTTTATACAATGTGGAAATGAATTTTAATTGCCTCACATAAATTCATGACAGAGTACTTTATCTTCTTTTTTTTCAGCCTTAACAGCCATGTTCAAGCTTACATTGCAAAGATTTTTCATTAAAAACTCTTTTAGACTAGAGTATATTTGGCTGGCTGGCTTCCCTCCAGTAACTGGAAAGTGAAAAAAAGGAAAAGGCTCCTTGTCAGTGCTTGATGGGTCTCATCTATTGATTGTTTTTGTTGAAACCAGGGTAGTGTTACTTTAATAGTACTATACAATAGGCTGATCTTTATAATTTTCTGATAAAACGGAAAGTATGAAAACCTTGATAATTGTGTTGTAACTCACAGTCTGTGGGAAACCTGAAGTGGGGTGGGCTTAGACTAGAGAGATCTTTTTTCCTCTTTTTTTCCTGTCTTTTCTTGTTCTCAGTCTCTTGCCTTCAATACAGCAGTGGAAATTGAATGGAGGAAATTATTCACAGTCTCAGAAGATGTAGGACAAGGATCAGTGACCTGAGGCTAAGGAAGGAAATGTTTAGGCTAGACATTAAGAAAAGATTTTGAATTGTGTGGGCCAAATGGCTAAAGTCCTGAGGGAGGCTGTGAAAGCTACATCAGTGCTGCCATCAGAGGTCAGATAGGACACCCGGGGGTAGCAGGAGGTTGGGCATAATGAAAACAAAGTTTTCGCATAGCTTGGTCCCCTGTTTTCAAACCGAGTTGTGCTGGTTTTTGACTCTTATATACAAGCTGACAGGCACAGATGTCTACTTTTTTTTTCAGGTCTGACTGGCCACTCAATCAACTCACTTTCTCACGCAAAGCTGACTCCAGCTACAATATATGAAAAAGAATTGCTTCAGCATGAATCTTCTAGCCATGTTGAATAGTACATTTCACTCTTAAAGCACATTTTGGCAATCACAATTCATATGTGAAATTAATGCATACTTTTCTTTGTGTGAAACTAGATTTGAAGATAGAAAAATTCTGGAGTGATAATGAAGCTACAAATACAACTTGCTTTCTCACTCAAGCCTATCTTTGGTGCTGGAACGATAAGTGCTGCATGCTTAAAATATCAGCTGGCTTAGCTAGTTTTTGATAGTCAGAAAAAAAGTTTGCTCAGGAGGACAAATCACATCAAGAACCTTAACTTGGGTACCATGAAAACTCATCTAAAAACTTTCAGATTGATCCTGGTGTGTGATGTCACTCTAATATGAGAGGCGTAAATTAATCTTATGAGAGCTGTTTCAATATCTTTTGTGGTTTTAAACCTTTGGAAATTCACATTTTGTTCTGTGAACGTAAAGTTGTTGCAAATATGGAATCATAGAATCATATAATGGTTTAAGTTAGAAGGGACCTTAAAGAGCATCTAGTTCAACTCACCTGCCATGGCCAGGGACACCTTCCACTAGACGAGATTGCTCAGAGCCCCATCCAACCTGCCTTTCTGAAACTTAACTTTGAGAACAGTATTAAAGAAAGAACAGAGCTTTGACACGTCAGATTATTTTTCCTGTTATAGAAGAGGTATTCCAATGTTTTCTAAAAAGGCCAGATGTTCTACTAATTGAATTCTCTCTGCTGTTTGTGGTGGTTTTTTTTGGTTTTTTTTTTTTTTTTTCACTTGGATTTCTTCAAAAAGAATGGACTGTCTGCCCTTATTTTGCTAACATATTTTGCCTACAAGCTTATGAAATTTGCTCCAGAGTAAACACTGGAAACTGGCATTATGTGGCATGCAGCATGTAGATTTAACTTGCTTTCCTCATGCTTCCTTGACTTTCAAGCACACCTGCTACAAATTCCATTTGTGGAATAAAATGCATCAATAAATCAGAATCTTTGCACCAGATTTTGTGGCTCATCTGCCATATGGAGAAATGTTAAATGAAGAGTTTAAGGCAGAAACATTTGTATAACTTTCATATATTTCATAACTAAGTCAACTCTCACACTGTGAGGTTGATATATTAATCATCCAGTACTGTGTCTGCTGAAGAAACACTCTGAACCAAGTAAACTTCGGAGGGGAGAAGAGATTTCGCATGAGCTGAATTTTAATTGGTATAGTGTCAGTTCTTGGTATTGTAGTTCTACCTATTTGTAGCAGTGTCTGATTGCACACCACAGGAATGTTTCATTTCAAACTGCTTTAGGATACTATTTCCACGTGATGTCTACTGATTTTCTTTGTGGTAGGGAGGAAGTGAACCAATATACCCGAATATTGTTAAGGTATGATATTGAAACAAAGGTATCACTGAACCAGGACCAGCCATTTGGACCTTGCAGTAATTAGAAAGTTCAGTTGCAGCATGAAGACATAGGCTGACTTACTAAAGTTGCTTCTTTTTCTAGACATCCTATCTACAGTTGCTTCTTTGAATATCAAAAAACCCCAAGTCAAATAAACCTTTTGAGGAACAACATAAGGACCTGAAATGTGTCCAGTGGGTGAACTCAAACGATATGTATAAGTTAATCAGTTGAATATTATTGAATTATGTGGACAAGATGAGAAAAGCTAAAACAGTACAACTTGATCATATTATAAAGAGAAAGGAGAGAAAATAAAAGCTAACATCATGGAAAGGATCCATCAAAAATTGTCCCATCTGAAGCAAGTACCATGTTACCAATGTAACACAACAAACTAAAGAATGAAAGAAGGATAGGTGCCCCAGTAAGCCAAAGTGAATTGAATCTTATGGGTAGTTCTGAATCTTGACAGTCCTTTTTTAATCATGCAGGATGCTAAAAGATAACTTATTCTGACTTCCATTTAAGTCATTTGTTTAAACAAGGATGGAGATTTGGCCTAAATGCAAAGATCTTGCAACTATTGTGTGCACTGCATTGTGGACAATTCACAGGCTCACACAGTTGGTGAACAATTGAGGTTCAAATGGAGCTCAGGATCTCTCCATCTCACCTTCCTGCTTTAAGCAGGGCCAGCTATGTTGCCCAGAGTTTTGTCCAATCAGGTCTTGAAAATCTGAAAAGATGGGAACTGCACCACCTCTCAACCTGCTCCACTGCCTGCTCCTCCCCACAGTGAAACTATTTTAAATAACCCTTCAGTGTATAAAAATAAAAATCTACTTAAGAATAGGGCAAGCTGCTGCTAAATAAAATGAGATTTGATTTTATGACACCATATTTTTTTTTACTTTTATTGTCCCATAAACTCATAAAAAGCATGTTTTCCTTATCATTCATTTATTTAGTACAAGACTCTGCCTTGAAAGATCTAAGTGATGAAAGGATCCATGTCCTGCCTTTGTGACTACTTTATTCTCCATAAAAGCTTAACTTATATTATTACACAGGGGGAAACAATACTAGACTTCTGTTTGCCTTTTTTTTTTTTTTTTCAGGAGGCAGGCGGTAGCAACAGATGGAAGATACATTTATTACCTTTTATATCCTCACCAGTAAGTGATCAAAGACCCTGTGTTAGGGAAAAAAAAAAAATATCAGTTTAAACACATTGCTTTGGAAGAGATTCAAGAGTTTTACACAGGCATCCTTCATTTCCAAATTATAAACTTTCACAGTTACTGAGCTAAACACCTGAAAGTTTAAAACAGTTGATCAACAAATCTTGAACCAAGAATGTGATTCAAGATGAAATTGCTACAATTTCATTCATGTTTATCTTTTATTCCCAGAGTTCAAAAACAGTGCTTCAAATGCACTGCAAAAAAAGTGGAAATAGACACCAGGACATCTAACATATTTGGGAACTTCAGTAAAACGGTGTAGAAAGGAGCAAAAAAGGGATGGATTTTACAAATGAGCTCATTATTCAAAAGAAAGAATAGAGTTTTACAGCGATATTAGTAAGACTAATTTTTAAATTACTATTTGGAGTTTTAACTTTTTAAAAAATTTATTTAAAACAATTATTTTATTTAAAAATTTTATTTTTAAATTATTTATTTAAAACTATTTTATTTTAACAATTTTAAAATACCTAGTTAACTGTTTGCAGATATTACGGTTTCCATACAACTTTGATTAAAAAGCCAGTGACTTATGGTTAATCAGTGTTAACTTTCTCTAGGAAGAGCTCTGTCTGATAAGAATATAATTCTGTGTTTTCATACTAGGCAGAGTAGGATGCTGATAACTTTTCTGGACAGTTTCAGGCTAGAAGAATCTTTTGGCTGTCTGTGGGAGAGCTGCTGAAGGCTGGACTGCAGTGAGTTTGCAGTGCAATAGCTTTGCCGTGTGGCCATTTGTGCTCCAGGCTAAACCAGTGAGCACACCAGTACAGCACTGAAAGATTGTACCTGTGGAGTTACTGTCATGAGTGGACAGAACACTGCACTTTAAGCTTTCCATACTACCAGTCTGTGCAAAATAAAGAAAATTGTCCTGGTGAGACTCAGTAGATTGAGGAGCAGCTATCCCAAGAAAGACAGGAAGTGCCACTGCTTGTAAAAAATTGAAAACTGAACAAAACTGAAGACTGAACAAAACATCAGGAAAATCATCCTAAGAGTTGGTACTTCACTGTCAATAGCTGCTCTTTATTGTGTTTTGTTCTGTGACCCACTTTGGTACACTAGTGTAATAGCGCTGTTTGCAGCACCTTTGCTCTGGTTTGCTGTAAGTGAAGTTACAGAGCAGCTACAATCAGAATCACCCTTTCAGTGCTAGGCAACATTGCCAGTTTTGGAGACTGAGAGGGTGCTGCCCCTTTATATATATTTCAGGCAATTAGCAGGTAAAGTTAAAGTAAGAGATAGGAGTCAAGTTATGTCTTCAGGGATTCCCACACTTACATCAGAAGTCACCAAAATAATTAGTTTTAAAGAAGTCTGTCATCAAGGGCCATGCATCCTGCCCTCACCTCTCAGGAATTAGTTTTTTTTCTTTTTGAAAACTGGAACCACCAAGTATTTTTTCACAGTCAAAGTAATGGGCAATTCTAAAGTATCACTTTTTTCAAATGATGGCTGCAGTGAAAAATCCAAGTTGTCTGCATCTCTATTTATTTTTGAGTCCTTAGTTCTTTTCAAAAACCTTGGACTCAGAAGGTCCCCTTGTGAAAATTGGAGATACCTGAATCCAAGCCAACCATCACTGATTTATGCCAGGTGAGGTTTTGGTCTCTTTATGGGTTTAGTATTAAAGGCAAACCAATAGTGTCAAATCAATTTATGCCTCAATTTTACTTTTTTTGATCTGTGATACTCTCCAGACATTGTGTGTTGCATTGTCAGCGACCTGATATTTTCTTTCCTTTTTCCTGTCATTTCTGTGTCCTCTTCAGCTTTTATTCACTGTGTTATGCCTTGCCTGAGGAAGAACATTTTCCCTTCGTCCACAGCTCTCTCACATTTTGTTTTCTTCATCCTTTCACATCTATACATTTTTAGTTTTTTAGTGCAACCTTTCAGCATTATTTTCTATCTCAACCATTTTCAGACCTCTTAAATTCACTGGCGGAGATTGTGATCTGATCTAAGTAAATGACAAAACATACGGAAATGCATTTATGATTTATCTTTTGTTTCCTAATGCCATATCTTGTTTCTGTGTCCTCTGCAATTCAGCCTGCTGGTTTTTGGGTTTCATTTGAAGCATCTGACTTCTTTCATAGCTAAATGTAGCACCCAATGCTCTTCATCACTTAATAACTAGTAACTTAGTAATGATGTAGTACACCTTGATCAAAAATACATCAGTGGAAAAGAAAACAAATGGAATTGATTTGCTTACAATGTAGAGGATTTCTCTTGGTCTATATAGAATATTTTTGATGCCAATTTATCCTTGTTTTTCTTTCCTTGTCCTTAAAGGGATAGTCATAGCCTTTCAAATATTTCTTGAAAGCAATTAAGCAATAGCTAGACAGGTAATACGGGTCTTCAGAACCTGTAAGAGAAGCCACTGAAAGTCATCTAATATCACAATAATTGATCACAATTATGCTGTTAATTTTTATATCTACTTCTATGACCCAATGATCCTTTTATTCTAGTCTCCATTTCTATTTTCTTACTCTCCAGCAGTTTTGCAGATTCTTGAGCTTGATATGGCTTCTGAAATCGGATAGGTCTTTGGAGTTCTGTGAATGTAATTATATTTGTGAAAATTTCAATCTGCAATATCACTACAGATATCTCTAAACTTCTCAAAATAGATGATTCTCTACACACTGAAATTTTGATGAGAGATAATTTAGAGGTATTAATGTGAAACATTGTCAAATGATGAATAAGAAATATGTAAGAAATAATTTACGTTGATATTTTAATTGCAATATAACTCATAGTCTCATTTTCTAACTAAATGTAAAACCTAGAGTTTGACTAATGCTAGAAAAATAGGTAAAGACTCAGAGACCAGGATTAAAGACACACTGGGACATCTCAAAACTCCTGAGGTTGAGACTGGTTGGGAAATCTCAGAGGATCTCTCCCTTTTCACGAGCTTTCACATACACTTAATTCCTTCCTCATCTGATAATTTTGATTTATTCATTACATAGCCTAAGGAAGCTCCATAGTGCTACTGTACACAAGAAAAGAAAGTACAGCTTTAATAAGCTCCTTATTCTTTGTGACATACTATTAGTTTATCCAGCTGTCACTTGTTGGATAGAAATTGTAGAAACAGCTGGTGGAAGCTGGGAATTCAGAAATATACTGAAGGATTTGTTTGGAGCAGACCGAGTCAGAAAATATGTAAAAAAATTAATGCTGACATTGAATGTTTTGATTAATAGTGTAATGCAGAATAATTAAGGATTATTCCATTGAGAAATGTGTGATAAATTAAATTTTCATCAAAACAAAGTGCTTGTTAGGACAGATTGAGACCCAGATTTTCACTTGCTAAAAGGTAATTACTTCGACAGGATTGCTTCTGAGTTTCTATTATAGCACGTCTGCCAGAAGGACTGGTGAAGACTGTTATATGTCTTTACATTTTTCCATGACTGGAAAGCAAATTTTTTTTCTCCTAATTTCTCATGTGTAATGATGCTAACCTTATTAGAAAATAATTATAAAGTGAAAAACTGAATTTGATAGAAAGCATTCAATATTTTCTCAATAAAAATTATTTTGGAGGCTAATTTTTTTTTATTGGTGACATTGTACCTCATATCTTAAATTAAAAAAATGGAACAATTGAATACAGACATTATAAGACTTTGTTGATAAAAGAAACATTTATCCAAAATGTGTTTAAACCAGAAAACTTTCTTTGATTTTGAAACCAAGTAAAGAATCAGACTTGTTCATGTCACCTAAGAGTGTTGATTTCAGTACCTGAACTGTGCATACTAGACTTCCTTTTCAGCCAGATGACAGAAATAAGGACTTTTAGATGTAATTTGTCAGACCTTAGAACTGGTTGCTTATATCTGCATCTAGCTATAACAGGTTTTCTCAAATTATTATAAAGGAATAGCCTTTTATTTAATTCTTAATCAATAATTTTGCCCTAGATAGGTGTGTAAAAATGTGCGTAGTATGTTTCTAGGAGATAAAAGACTTTGAATCTGATTGTCCCCCTAATATTTATAATCAAAGACTTAGTACTTAGTAGTTTAGAATTTTCTTCTTGTAAAACTAGTAGCATTTGTTAATGTTTTTTCTCATTAGATTGTTTTCCTGACATCAATATATGTGTTTAAATATTCAAATAGTAAATGACTATAAAATAGAAATAGAGCTGAATCATGTGTATACAAAATTTTCAGAAATTTTAGTTAGAAAAAGGTGTAAATAGTTTTTAACCTCTAGCCTGTGTCATTTTGCTTATCATTCTACTAGTTAGTTTTCCCCCCTAACGTTAAATCACAAACCTCTCTTGCTTAATGTTCAATAAAATATTTGCCTTACAAAGACATAATTTACTAGTTACAGAAATATAAATCAGGTGCTTCAGATAGCTGTTTACACACATACTTTCATTCTCTCTGGGATATATATATATAAAATCTAGATTCCTTCCCCACTGCTTATAATCAGGTAATTAATAGTAATTTAGAATTTCCTTTCTGAAGACTTTTTAATGTTGATTTGAACATATAAATACAGAGGAGTTTATATATATATTTATGAGATAAAATATAAAAAAAGGAGGAAGCCATAGATAAAACATTAGCCCTGTCTGAACTGCAGCACACTTTCTGGCTGAAATCAGATGCTTAACTCTTTTGGAACACAGCGTTTCAAAGTTCAATGTACACTAGCTCTTCAAGCAGCTCAAAGGAGCTCATCTGCCTCACATAGACTGAAAACTGCAGGCCTCAGACAGTCTTTCGAGAGAAAATAGTGGGTTTGAGCTCTCCAAACAAAGTCTGTGATTTTCTGAAGTGCATTGTTTAAATAAAACTCCATTCTGCTGACCAGGGTAGTCACAGACAGTTCTGGCTCAAGTTCAAGAAACCAAGAATGCTGAAGCTTGTTTTCTTTACCTGTAGAGAGCTGTATCACTCTCTGGATGAGATGTTGTCTTACCCAGTTTGAGAAGTTGGCTATGGTCCAAATCAAACACCCTCTGTAGGCTCTCTTTTTGGCATCTGCACTCTACTTTGCAAAAAATCCAAGAGTGAGACAGAAAAAATTAAGGAAGTCATAATGCTTTAAAGATCTGACAACGCTTGATAAAACCCATGACCTGCCTGTTTTTCTGCCTGGAACGTTGAGAGAGAAAGTCCAACTGTGGAGAAGTCTGAAGCACTGCTCCCAAAGGTGAATGAACCTGGCTGGTTTCCCGAGTCCACATTGGAAATAACTGCACAGCGAAGGCCTGTTTAAGATTTTTCTGGCTGGCATTTATATGATTATATATTTAGAACTCTATTAACACAGGCACTAATTCACTGGGAATGAACTAATCCCATTTCACACTTTGAATTTATGGCTGGTGCCAAAGATTGTAAGCTTAGTTACAGGATTTTATGGAGCAGTCTGTCATTCATACATTTATTTCTGGTGGTGCTGGTGGGGATTTCTAAAACACTTGTAAGGTTAGTCCTATATATTTAACAATAAACCAGGTTGTACTAATTTCTTACGTATTCTTGCTTGCTTTCACTTTACTCTTTCATTATCTGAATCCCACCAGATCTGCAAGCACTGTTCTTTAAGAAAGGATACTATGAAGGAAAAGAAAAGATAGAGGAAATAGCATTGTAGGGTAGACATAAGAATGATAAAAGAATGCAAAAAGTAATATGGGAGATGGTTTCTTTGTGTTTGTCTTCTAGGAGTAGAACTCTTGATTTGCTGCAGAAATAGTCTTTGTAAAACATTACAGAAGACATTCAGTAAATTTAATGAAGAGTTCTGAATTCTAGGGATAACCCCTCAGGCAAATATAGAAGATATTGTAATTTTCTATGCAAAACGAATAAGGCCTTCACTACATGCAGAACCTCTTCATACAATAACTCATTACCATTCGAGGATACCTGTTCATTGTGAAAAGGACCGGTGAGGAAATGAAATATGGGTTATTGAACAAAGGAGTTTAATGCTCTTAAATCCATATACACTTTGTATATAATATTTTCATACTGTTTATATGGTTTTTGTATCTGTTTTCGTGAATTCTTGAGTTTCCAGATATACATGTCCCTGCTTCAAGACTATTTGGTAGTATTCTCAGAGACAAAGCACATTAATGGCATGTTTAATTTTCCTTAGTTTCTAGAACTGACCATTATGCCTTGCAAATAATGTTTCGTGGAATGAACCTGCTACTTAAAATTTCTGCTTTCTCATTGTCTCAGTTATCCACCTCTTGGCTGATAAACTACACAGGCATTTATTAGAAGTGACAATTCACTAGCTCCTTAACAACATCTTGGTAAGTGATGACCATGGTCAAGAACCCTTATATCAGCACAATGTTGAGAGAAAAGCCCAGTTTTTTCACCAAAGTGAACTGCAAATATGGGAAGGCATCTTTTTACAAGACTACTAGCCGTTTACTTTCTTTTTTAAAATTAATTAATGGCATCTCTTCCTAGACCAGTGAAAGGCTACCATAACACAAACCTCACATCAACACTTCTGTGTTCTCATTTGATGAAATTTGGGAAACAGAAAATATAACAAAAGAAAACATAAGATCTGAGCACCTAACTTTTATCGTATGAACAGTACTTTAAATATAATTAAACGTAAGACAACTATTACAGAATTGGAAGAAGAGTATCATATGTCCCTCCTTCCTCCACACCCCTCCCCCTCCCCATTTGTTTTATATATTTGACCTTAATTCCAGAATACACTGTGCAGTTGTTTGTCCTCTACAGCTTGGTTAGGAAGCTGGGACATTGAAATTCTCTTTACCATTGCTCAGAATGAGCTTCTGTTAAACTTATGTGTGAAAACAAAGAAGCATGTATGTGTAAGTGCAGAGAATGCCTGAAAGGAATTTGAAAAGGAATATGAACATCAAAGTCATGGATGGAGAGTGAAATGCCCTCCCAGTTTTAAACTGATGGCGTTTAAAATCAGAAGATTAAAATTTAATTTTCAGGTCATCTTAGATTAACTATTTTTAGGAATTATGATTTCTGGGGTGTCATTTGCCTCCTGTTACAAGCATCAGATGTCTTAAGTAGCCAGTTTATCTGGATGGAAAAAAAAAGAGGGGCAAGAAAATCATAGATTTCAAAACAGACATATTCAAAGCATACAGTGACACACAGATATGATATGTAGTGGCACCACTGAGAATTAAGTACTGTTATGTAATTTAACTATGCTTACCTTTATAAAACATTCTGTCTTCATAAAATTTTATGAGCCATGGGTAGAAAGAATGTATTATTGCATAGTGTTGTACATATTTTTTTTCAGATAGAAAATCCACAGCTTTTTCTGTCTTATATGTTCCAGCCATTCTGTGTCCAACAGCAGAGATGACGTTCATGTTTAGCTAAAATGCTGCTTAAAGTGGCTAAGACAAGCTAAAACATCATACTGTGGAACTAACCAGGTTTATAACATACAGGTTTTATCCAGTATGAAGTGGTATTAAAAGTTCACATTAAAACTGCAATTTATCATTTGACTCCATATTTTATCACAGTCCTGCTTGCCTATGTATCTCTGGTCCTGATCCTGCCAAATTGCATTCCAAAGAACATTTTTTCTTTGATGTAAATAGAAGCAGGGACATATTTAATCTGCCTGTAACAGTACTATGTGTATACAATATAAAAACTACTTCAGTCTTTCCCCCCTTCCTTTATCCAGTCCAGATTTCCTCTTAACAATAATGGTATTTTTAATCCTGAAGGTAGTTGAAGAGGAGGAGGTTTTTTGGGGTTATTTTAAAAGATTTTTTAAACTTGTTGTATGTCAAGATATAGCTTTAAAATCCTGAAAATTCCTGAATTCTGCTCTAAAATGATTCAACAAATGAGTCAGAATAGAGACTGTGATAAAAAAGATGAGGTTGATAGAATTGTTAGAAAATAATTTTAATGAAAATGCCAATACCAGTGAATACAGGCACCACATTTTCAAAATTGTAGTTATACCTGAAAATTATATAGGTACAGTTTTATGTCATTCAGCTCAAGTGAATGTCACATGAATTTTTACAATGCTAGTCAGTTTACCAGTGATGATGAGAAAGCAACAAAGTACAGACATATACAATGTTAAATTGGAAGTTCAACAATACAGAGAACTGATTTTAATTGCCTCAGGAAAATCTAAATAATTGACATTGTGAACAATTCCTAATTCCATGTCTTTTAAAACACAATGACACAGGCACACAGTCCATCAGTCTGTTGCAATCAGTTTGAGCCATATCAGGCCATAAAATTAAGGTCCAAAGAATTTGAATGTGAGGTAAAAAAGTGAAAGTAAAATAAAAGAGCTCAAGAAAGGTGTGGAGAAAAAAAAGGAAAAGAAAGAAATGTTCTTACATTGTAAGAAAGCGTGACTGGAAACCTCCCTTATTGATCATAGGAAAAGAACTGCTCCTCAAAAACAATTATGGAGTTCCATTTTGCTTGACTTTTTTTCCACTTTCAGCAGGTGGTGGGAGGAAAGACTTGATTTAGCTATGATTAGCACTCTCCCACAGAAAATGCTTAAAGTATTAATAAATACATATTGAATTGTACTCTCAGAAAAATGTACAAGAAAATTGCCTTGAAGTATGTGATGAAAATCACATTTTGCCTGTAAACAGGAAAGAGGAATGGTTCCACTTCCAGCTTTGTGTGAGACTGTGTGTGTTAGCTTTTAGAATTAGATGGCAAAGAAGCACTGCAGAATTACTCTGCAGACGAGTCATTTTATCCACAAACAGAAATTTGACAAAGGTATCTGATTCTTAGCAGGAATTTCATTAATTGTGCTCAGGCAAGTCATTCAAAGAATAAAGCAACCAGTCTAAAGTTCCTATCATAAAGCTTCCAAAAATCTTAAACTTAATTCTTTCATTGTATCATTGTTAAGTACTTGAGTAGTACAGAAAATGTAGATAACATAAAGGGAAGGCATCCTGAGACCATGAGCAAAAACTGATAGTTGAAGTCCACGAGTATTTTTGGGGCTATTGCATACTCCAAGTGTCAGTTTATTTATCTGAACAACAGAGATAATTAAGTTCATCAATACTGAGCTTTTGAAAAGCTGCAGGTTACGAGCACTTGACATAATCATGTCATATGGCAAATAAGTGGTCATTGTTCCCAATCATTTACAGATGATTGTGTAACTTGCTTATAGTTGTATTTGTCCTGTCCATGGTAATTCTTGCGAAACAAAGTTATTTTAAGTTAAAGCTTCTTACCTCTAGGCTTTTGTCTGGTGCTGTAAGTTGGGTTGGGAATCTAACATACTCCAATTATTAATCTAATCATACTCTGTGCCTTAAGATTGTTTTTTCTTGTTTTATGTGAATAATATTAATGGTAATACATTAACCTGATTGCTGTGCTAATCTAGGCATGGAATTTGGATTGTTGTGTGAATTGCTGAGCTTTCTAACCCTTCTCTTACCTGGTGTGATTTTTTTTTTTTTCCTCCCCACTAGACTCTCATTGAACAGTTCAAAATTTCAGGAGGGGAGAGGAGAAGCCAGAAATGAAAAGCAACTGGGTCCAGAGGAGCCGATTGCAAAAATAATAAAATACCTTGGTGGGATAAAAGTCTGTGTGCTGACAGCTCTGAGGAGACCTCTGTCTGAGGCCCCAGAGTCTCCTTCAGTATTACTTAATTGAAATCAGAATTAGCAACAGGAATGTTTGCATATTATCAGCATGATCAGGACAAAGCCTGTGGTGCTGTGGGCAGACTTACAATAGAAGGGATTGTGGTGTGGTGTGGGAAGATAATGCAGAAATGATACAAAGGCCCACAGGGACAAAGCCAAAATGATTTAGGGTTAAAATAATTGTAACACACATTTTATAAAAGGCAGCTGGATTGAAAACCTGGATAGGTTTTTCTTATTAAAAGAAATTATTCTGGTTCAATTTGGATGCTGGCATGAGGATTTTCTGACAAGAAAACTGTTGACAAACATCAGTACCACCACAAAAACTGAGAAACAATAGTTCTGTTTTAGAGGGGGAAATTATTTCCTGAAATATAGTATATGGAAGCTTTTTACTCAATCTGATTTTAAATAGATTTCCCACATAGTTCTTCTTTTCAAGTATTCAAAGGAGGTGACAAACCTTCATGGAAGACTTTAATATTATTTTGTTCATAGCATGTGTTTTCTCAGCTAACTGTTCCACTGGTAAAAACTGCCAGATTAGTACACGTTGACACCGAAACTCTTTATTTATTCACCTAATAGATAAAACATGATCAGAATTTCAGTGTGCTGTATTCCACAGAAAAGGCCAAGCTGTTGTCCTGGAAAGCCTTAGGCACAGAAAAGAAAAAGAGGGAACATCTGTCTCTGAAGTGTAAGCAACATCTGATTTTAAAAACATATGAGAACCTGAATCAGACCACACAGCTGAGGGACATGAGTGTGCTTTTTCTTAAATGGGCTAGCAATTGTGCAAGTATTTTAAATGAAATAGAGTGACTTCATCAGCAACTGTGTCTTATTTGTATGGTTTTCTCACCAGCAATAAAATTGTAAATTAATCAATTATTTCTCAAGCCCCTGTTCATAAGTTAGGAGGAGTGTTTTCAAACAAACTGCTGTTCACTGTGGGGAATACCCTATTTTAAATGCCTCAATGCTTTTCAGGGTGGAGAACAGTGGGAATCAGATGGAGAAATACAAGGCAGTGAGAAGTTATAAAAGAGAATATTAGTTACACATTGATAAGGAAAAGAGAGCACAGAAAAAACATGAAATAAAGACAATCATCAGCAGTAAATGTAGATCCTGGATTTTGTTGGAAGTATGGTAACATATGCTATAACTGGAGGACTAAGGACAGTATATGACAGGAAGAGGCAGGAACTACTGGGCCTGACAGGCAGAGTGAGTAAAGAACAAAGAAATAAACTCTTGCCATTCTTGGCATCACAAGGAAAGCTTATAAAGGTGGAGAGAGATAATACACTATCTCTCTCACTCAAAAATCTTGTACAGATCAGATTTCCTTCTCTGTTTGATCTTCTGTCACCTTAGCAGAGAGATGGGCTTTTGTCAAGAGGAAACTTAAATTAAGAAGGGACAGGGTGGCCTACAAAACCTAGTTCTCTACCGTGCATTTGCAGTATCGTTTTCATAGGATATTTAACATCTTTACCCATGACCTGGAGTGGTGGTGTATGGCTGGAGGATGAGAAACAACAGGAATAATGGGAAACTGGCTTGATAGAAAGATACGTTTTTTGGCAGGAGGGCAGTCAAGTAGTGGAGCAAGATACTCAAAGAAGTGTCCATACTTAGCGATTTCCAAGATCTCACTAGACAATTCCCTGAAGAATTTGGTCTGGTCTCACAGCTGACCCTGTTTTCAGCAGAAAGGCAATCTAGAGCGCTCCTGAGGTCCCTTCCAGCCTGAATTATCCCACGATAGCCTCCCTTCAAAGCTCTGCTTTAAGAGGCTTTTAGGTCTCTCTGTTGCTTACTCAGACACATATCCAAAAGACCAAGTCTTTTATCCTTCAGCATATAGAGGTTTTTTTTCAGAAACTAACTGAGAATAAACCTGAAGAGAATTAGTAAATCTATTCTTTTTCAGGGTGGCTTTTTCTCTTCAACTTTCAAAATTTGCCCTTTTTTTGGTCTTTATTGAAAGTTTTCTTAGAAATTGATTTTTCCACTTTCCTTTTTTTCTTCACAGCTTGATTATTTCTTTTCTTTCTGCATTTTCCTTTTGAATTTTAAATATTAATTAATATCCTTCTTGCTTCTCATCCCAAGAGTAATAGAAATTTTGGACTTTCAACAAAGAAGACAAGAATGATTCTGTTCTTCCAGCTCAAATTCTACTGGATGCATAAATAGTATAGATTTTATTCTGGGATTTTTTAGGTACGAGGGTGAAAAAAATACTTTTGTTCACCTAATTATATTAAAGTTTAGCTAGAGAATCAGAATTTCTTCAGTTTGAATCACTTGAACGGGCACAGACATTCTGTAAGCCTTTTGTTTACACAAAAGAAGAAAATCAGTTCCAGATTAAGGCATTTCTTTGTAGCTGTCTAGAAGAGATTTAAGTGTCCAGGCTCCTGTCACAACCCATATATTCAATGGAGCTGGAATGCTGTTCACTTAGCCAGTAGTAAAGAGCTGGTTTGGAATAAGCCAAGGGACTTCTTCATTGCTACTGAATGTATTGTTTAGATATTTCCAGACCATAAGTGGTCCTGAGATGCTTTGGTCACTTGTAGACACCTGTATTGAATCTCTCCCAAACTGACACACTTCTGAAAACATTATACTAAGAGGAAATCTGATTCTTCTTTGGAAGTTAATGGAATAGTACAGTTTTATAGTTAACTCAATAACTTTATTCTTAAATTATTAACTGATTGTCTATCTGCTCCATTATATATAAGATGATATATCTTCACAGACATGGACATTTACTATCCAGAGGAACACAATTTTATTTTAAGTGCTTCTATTTAATACATTTTCTTATATTCTGTTTTACACTATTTTCATATAAATAAGATACATGTATGAACTTTTCCTAGGAAATTATGTACACTAGTGTTGTCAAATGGTACTTTGTGCAATATAATTTGGCATTTTTAATTCATTAAACCTGTTTGAATAAAGATCATTGAACCAGTACAAAATATAGACTTGAAGGAGTAGAACTGTGTTAAGCAGTATTAATATGTGTGCTTAAGAGTTGTGGTTGTTTGGACAGTAGCTTCATGGAAGTGATTCAGCTGGCTTTGATTTAATTCAAAATTAAGGAGTGACTTAAATCAGGAATCATGCAGTGAGGTAATCCTGGGTTAAGTATATCATTACCTGGAGCACATACAGCTGTCTGTGTTATATCAAACAGAAAATGGAATCGAAGTAAGCCAAAATTACTGACCTATAGACGATACACAAGATAATGAACAGAAACAGACAAAATCCTAATTGATTATAAATTATCTGTGGGAGGAGAAAGACCTTTATTTTAGTGGTTCCATAAATAAAGAAGCTCATGACTTGACTGCTGTGCTGTAACATTCCAACCTTATGATCAGCTGTAGAAGGATCTACTGCTTAGCCTTAGACATATTTTTCATAGCAGCTGAAAAGAGGTCCAGTTCCTCATGTCAGGTGGCTTCAAATTCATGGACTTATAAAATTGTTCTATGGGATCCATGAAGACTCTGCTACCTTCTCAATGGGTCCACAAACTACTCTCTCTAAAGCAACACAGAGTCAAGTAGTGGTAATTAATCAGCAATCCAAGGTAATACTAAGTTTATATACTAAACTAGTTCAGATTTGAAGCACATCTGTAAATTAGGCTGTTGCCAATTTCCAGTTCCATACATGGCTTATGCATATATCTGCAGAAATAGAACCTATATAGCTTAACTTGAATCATTTAAGAGAGCACCATAAAAAAGAGTGGGGTTTTTACCTCTCACAGCCCTGAAAGCGAATTGTAAAGTAAAAATTAACATACAAAACTACTAGCACAGTATGGTGACAGTGGAGCAGCCTGTTTTGTCCCTTGTCCTTGATAATTTTCTAGAACCTCCTGCCTGGTCCATAGCTAAAGGTATTTAACTATGATATCACTGCCCTTCATTGTACCTGCACAGGACAAACCAGGCTCATTATTGAGGATGTGTTTTCACCATATTTAACTCATATCTAACTCTAACACAGTGGCTAGCATAATAAGCCATATTGTCCATACGGTATCCCTGAGCCCTTCATTCACAGTCTTCTCCCTCTCTTTTGTTTGGATAGACAAGTAATAGACACTTATTTTTTCCCCTGAAAATTGTCTTTAATTTCCACTTAAATAATTTCCGGCTGCTCACCATGAGCACTGAAGCAAACATATTCTAGATACCACCTCCATTATACAAATCCGCAGCCTACTCTATAGACCTCAAACTTCTAGTAGCAAATCAAACACATAGTTTCCAAGATTGCCTAACATGGCCTGCAATCAGATAATACATTAACCTATAATCCTTGTTTTATGACATATCAATATTTTTGACCTCAGATGTCATTCATCTCTACTAACCACAAAATATAAGATCTATTAATTAATTTGTCTTCATGATGTTTGAAATCCTGACCCAAAAAGAAACCTGACCCAAAGAAAAACCAGCAAGAATGACTGCAACATTAAACAATAATGAATATTTGTTCTTCTAAACCACTTTAATGTATATTACTTTATATGAAGATATTTTAAGTGCGATATACTTTTTCTTTTCAAACTATTTAGTTACATAATATTTTTTCCACAGGTGCTTTGACACATTTACTGCAAAATATAAACCTATACTGGAGATAAATAAGGTTCATGGAGTAAAAGAGACTGTTGCTTATCAGTTTCATAACTCATTCAATACAAAAGTTTAAAAACTGAGGAAAATTAATAAGGAATTGATTTTAGGAAAATTATTTAGGAGCATCCAATTAACACCTTTCATCTGAACAACTGACAAGAATCCTGGAAGAAGGTATTCTATTTCTTTGGCATGGATAGCTGAAATGGACCCTTTTCTTGGTGTTTAACCTCAGAATCAGGCACCTCATTTCTTCAGTAGAGGACTTGGAGGTCCAGTTTGCTGCAGTGACAAGCTGGTAGTGCCACAAATTAACAACATTGTGCTCTGAACACTTCATATATTGTAAATTGATAAGTAAAAAGGCAACAAATATCCAAACATTTGTACATAGAAACTTTTGACTATAATGTCTCTGTACAACAAATTCCTTCTCAGAAAAAAAAAAACCAAAACCCACTCTATTTTTTTCACGTGGATATTAAATGCACAAGCTGAAAGAGATGTTGAGGAAATACAGAGGTCTATGAAGCAAACTACAGCTTCATAGAGAAAGCAAGAGGGCTGTAAAGGGTGGAGGGTTGAGTAGTATGCAGTACAAAAGGCCTATACTAATGAACTGGTGGTAAAAATATCTAAAATGGCTTAGAAACAGTAAAGGATTTATATACCATGCAGGAAGGATGTCTTAGGCATTTTGAATCAGGAATTGAGTTGTACTGTGTACCCACAAGAGAAGAAAAATAGGATGCTCTAATGATTTTTAATTATTGCTTTCCTGTTCTGGGGTGCCTGAAATATACCTGCCTCTTCATCACATTGACTTTTTGTAGTTCCAAAGGCATCTATACCTTTCAATTCCCTGTGTGCAATTCTTCTTACAAGTACAAGAACCTAAGCCCACATCAGCATACATCAAGGTCTTAATTCAGAAAGAAAAGGATGAAAAAAGCACAGTGATTCAGAAACGAGTACCCACTGATTTGCAATCAAAGTTATTAAGTCTCAGCATGTCAGTATTTATGTTAAATGGCATATGGAAGTGACACCTGCAAACTGCAGTATTTAGTCACCAGGTATATGGGCTACACTTTTGTCTAAAGATCACATCAATTTTTTTTCAGAACTCAAAATCCTTCTGGGTACTTCTGTTCACATTTGTGTGATACATTTAAATTAGTATAGGGTAAGCAGTATGGAACTGTTTTTTTCTAGTCCCAAAATCTGTGACTATCTAAATTGCCATTGCCAGTGTGGCTGACCTTCACTTTTGGTCTTCTTCCCCTCAGTTATTATAGAATTAACAGAAACATATTTTCACAGAAGGTATTCACTTCAGCTTTTAATGGATAGCACATTTGTCACTTCTCAAGAACAGGGACCCATGGCTAATGCTCAAATAACAATATTATAGAATAAATGTCATGTACAACTAAGACATGATTGCAGTTTGTTTGGATCATTTTGTATTCTATCAGCATGCCAGAGGGACACATAATTCAGACACTAATGTGATAAATCTCACAACAAATTGAAAACTGCAGGGTTTATTCCTTATGCAATCTCCTGTAACAGTAGGAATAGTTATGAATTTTAGGGAAGAAAAAAATATTTAATATGGTAGGGGTGGAGAAAACAAGTAACACGATTAGAGCAGAAACAAACAGTCCGTTTTATTTTAAAACTTTGATAACTGATGTTTTATAAAGAGTAAGTTTTTATTAAGAGCACGAAAGGTTTTAAACTGTTGAAAGGTTGTGGGGATAAAAAGGTATCCATTTTCTGCAATTAAGAAGCCATAAAGCATATCTGAATTACTATCACTTTTTAAAATGAAAACAGAAATCATAATTAAATTGTTTGTAGATTGAATTCTCCAGGAATTAAATAGTGCACATTTGGATTACTGGTACCTCAAATTTACTGTGATATGTAAGGTTAGTTCTTGATATGTGTCTGGTTTATGCATTTTAAGTACGCCAGCAGTAGTGGAGATCTTCAGATTTGTCATTATGTTTTTCCTTTTTTAGATCAAGTAAGAGAAAAGGATTCTCCTGTGCTCAAAATAAAAGCTTTTAATTTTTTGATAAATTAGATGCTCTACCAACTTTTGATAATATGGATTTATGAGACAATTTAAAAACAATAATTCTGTTTACAAAAGGTCAGGCAGGTAGATAGCTATGTCCAAACCAGTACATTACAATATTGCTAAGAAGCAGCACTAACAGCTAAGAATCTTTGATTCTCATTCTGAATTGTCAGGTGATATTTGTTTATCCTTTTAGAGTGCTGGAAAAATCCCTCTAAGTGTAGAAATAAGTGTTTATATCTATCTATCTATCTATCTATCTATCTATCTATCTATCTATCTATCTATCTATCTATCTATCTACCTACCTACCTACCTACCTACCTACCTACCTACCTCAAGGTCAGTAGATATTCTTAAATGTGAAATGAAAAGAGGAAAAAGTCTTATGTCTCAGAAAAATTCCTATGTCTCCCTCCTCCCCTCTCCCTCCCCCCTCACCCCTCTGGTGAGAGAGACAAAAGGCAGAGATCCCAAGGTGAGATAAGAAAAATTTACTGGAAATAGCAATGGGATAAGAAAAAGAACAGAAACAGCCACAATATTAATAACAAAACTATATTAAAAAGGGGATTTACACGAAAAAAATGCTTCCAAATAACAAAATGGTAGACCCTCTGTGTGCCATATTTTTCTTCCTGACCCTAAGCCATGCCCCCTTCCTTCTTAGAAGGGAGAGTAAGGGATATATCAAGGCCAGTTAGAATATATACATTTAATTTTAGTAGTACAGACTCTGTCCAGATTAAGAAGCAGGTGCACACCTCCATGTGTTCCTGATCTCTCCAGTGTTGATTCTGGTGATGTATGTGAAGCCTTTCTGATTCTCTTCTGGCTTACAACCAGATTTTTATTCATGTAAAAATCCATGTCTCAATAAAGGGGAGTACGATGAGAGAAATTAAATGCAAAATTAGCGCCAGTGGGCTTGTCCCGCTTAATCAAAGTTCATTTTTCATTAATATGGGTGATTTTTACAGGAACTTTGATGTGGCAATCAAAAATGAATCAGTTCAGATCCCCAAATGTGTAGTGGCAGAGGCAAGTGCCACAAAGCACCCAGTGCAGCGATGGGCACACAGTCACCACAGCATGAGCAAAAGAAATCTCACAAATGGGTTTGTCTTTGCCCGAAGCAGGAAACCCAGACTGTTTTCCCCAGCATATTTTTCATATGTTCTGTAGGAAGTTTGTTCCCTTCCACATGTATATACAAGGTTTGATTGGGCAGAGTTGGCCCTATTGGCACATCCTCTAGCGAGGACTAACTAGATTGGTTTTGATTACTGTGTATCCTCATGTTTAAAAGTCCCACTCCCACTGCCCCCTGTGTAATCTTTCCAGCCAATTGTATTATTTAAATTTTCCACAAGTTGGTGAATCATAGTGGATCCATATATCCACAAATAACACAGGGATATTTTTATGTTCTTTCACTTTGGGATAGAAGTGAGTTGAGCCTTGTACCTTTACCGGTACATTGAAATAATATCAACTAAAATGTTATCTCAAAAGGTATTTGAGCTTATTTCTGATTTGTATAAGCATACATAAGTGTTTGTTCTCAACAGAACACTCTGACAATAAAAATAAACTTTCTGTCTCTTTGGGGGATTTGTACAAGAACAGGAAATACTAGGATGATAGAAAGAGTATGTGTTAAATATGTGTCATTTGCTTAGAAAATGTTTTTCCTTTGGAATTGCTGCCAAGATGAGGTTTAGGTAAAAAGGTCCATGCTGAATTTCACATCGACATGAAACAAAAAGAAAGAGAAAAAAAAAGTCAACTTGTATATGTATTCTGTTGTAGTCTAGTCTAGCTTGAAAAGCTCCTAGTCTTTTCAACACAGCTAATAGTCTTATCCTTTATATCCTTTACATCCTAAACCATGCTTTATTTGATCTGAAGGAAAACAGAAACACATGATAGGTGAAATGGGAAAATTCATGAACAGTTTATTTAAAATACGGTTATATTTCTAGCAGTAGTAGTGATCAATTAATAGCATGATCAATTAATGCCACTTGTCAAAATATACTTTAAGGCTGTATAAATGTGGATATCAACAAGAGGCCAGATTCAAAAGACCCCGTTCAAATAGAATGATCTCAGTTAAAGTTGTTGCATTCTAGGAGGACACAGAGCTCTTCATACATAACTCAAATGTCTCAATGAGTTGGAATATTTGAATAACAATGTTTGTGCCAAGTTATTCATGCCTACCTTGCTTCTCGACAACAAAAAAGAGTTTATTTTAGTATAGTAGTATTTGGCAAATTTTAAATATATTTTCACCTAGATTAAGGATCAACAGTATTGGTATTCTGTGTGCACATTTACAAATTCTGTGCTTCATGTGTACATTTACCTATTAACATGAATGTTCTGTATTTATAAAGATTTATTCTGCATAGTTTTGAGGTTATGATAGCAAATTTACTTTCAAGCTTTATGTTATTTACAATGTTTGAAAGCCAAATATAATCTAATTTTGAGAATTTTAAATTTAAAATTCAAATTATAACTAAGAATTATAATTAAAATATAAAAAAATCAGAAATATTTAATTTTGCATGTAGTTCTTATTGCTTTAAAATAGCAATAGAATTTGAAAAATTCACACACTTTCATAAACCAGTTAAAAGATAATAAAATCAGAAATAACACAATTTTAGTAAGAAGTTGAACATACCTAAAAAGTTGTGATATATTTATGCATGAGATGACAAGGGAGTCACAAAAAGAGATTTTATTCTTTTTTCTGCCTAAAACACAGCTTATGATTGACCGTGTCTTAAAGCATTTCTCTGTGTGTTTTCTGATTTTTGTTTTATACTTTGTGTGGAAAGACTTTATTCCTGAAAACAAGTTTTTAATTTCTCATTTAATAGCCTTGGGTAGGAGACCACATCAAAAATCTCTAACGCATTACCTCTTGAAATGATTTCTAATAGCCATTTATCTTTATCTTGCTGCTTTGCCACATTTAGTTATCACCCGTTGGGGTTCTTGTTGGTACTGGACTTTTTAAATTCTTTCATTTATTGAACCTTCTTTCATTTAGGCTTTTCTATTTCTATCTCCTTCTCACCTTCCTCCCCCCACCACGTACCCTCCTCCCCATCATCTCCCCATTTCCTTGTTGCAATCGATAACGAATGTGTACTTCCATCTGCTCAGAAAGAACAGAGGCCAGACCAGATGTGACCTGTGATTTACCAAATGGGACGCAAACACAAGGAATGTTGTCTGCCATCTGTTGATGCAGAAACCAGTAGAGCTGGACTAGCATTTCAGCAGAGCTCTCCCACCGAGAAACTGCAAAGCAAATTCATCTTTTTCATTTTTTTCTCCTCTTCTGACCTGACAGTTCCTCTGCATGAAGTGTCTTGCAATGAAGCTGTAAGAGTTTACATCTAAATGGCTGTGCTCTGGGGAAAATACAAGAAGGCTTTCACAGCTTATGCTTTATATTTCTGCCAGAAACAGAAGTACAAAGATGATACTTCTCTCTACAGCAAACTGATATTTGAGGCTGCTCTCTGAAATGGATAGAGCAGTGAGCCTGGTTTTCCTCCTTGTCCTCTCCCCTTCTTTTTAGTTCACATGAAAGGGTCCTGAGACTGCTGAAGGAAATGAAGAAGGTGTTAGTAACAGTTACCAAAAAAGATCTTTGTCTCCACTTCATTCTACTTCCAAATTACCCCACCAAGGAACATCTGGTTTCTGTTTCAAAAGAGGAAAGGCACAATAGAGGGAGTAATCCCTATGTGTGATCCTTCGTATATTCTTAGGTACTGATGCAATTTTTAATGTACCAGTTGAAAATACAAGGATGGTGTGAAATGATAGTTCAAGGCCCAGAAATTCAAAATGTAGTGACGATAATTTGGGATGCAGGGCCATTCATATGTGGGAACATTTTCAAATTTAACATACTCATGATTGCTATTGAATAGAAGCTGACAATATTATAAAGGCCAGGAACACTTTCAGTGCTTTTCTATGTTTTATGTAAACTGAAGCACTATAAAGCCAGCAGAGATTTCTAGCCACTTATTTTCTTATAGCTCGAGCAGAAGAGCAGTGGAATGAGTAATTCACTTCCAGGCACCAGTTTTCCACCTCCAAGAATACAGTTTTACTATACTAGTATGGATTACAAATAAGATATTCTCTGTCCAGAGACATATCTCTGCTACCTGAGATTTTTGGGTTAACATTTATAGTTTTGAATGTTTCAGCTAGAGGAAACTTAGGCTTTAAGATCCTTGCAGATAACTTTGCAGTTCTGTGTGCAGACTGAGTCTAGCATTCCACCCTGATATGGCTGTTCCTTTATCAGTATATTATAACTTTATAGATAGCAGCTCCTGAACATTATATTTGTTTGAAATTAGAAGAAAAACCTTATTCAGAAGAGAAAGAAAGCTCCAAGAACCTTGGTAACAATGTTCACAGCTTGCATTGTTGTTTTTGTTGTTGTTGTCCCTGATGTTCCTCAAATGTCCCTAAATGTTTAGGAGGTCTAGAGCAAGTTCAGGTTTGATACTCAATTTTTCATCCCCCCTGTTCAGGAGACATACATCAAAATGATTGGCTTCCTCTTTGTACAGCATAAAAGGGGAGGTGTCAGGTAGGTGTGAGGGGGAAGCTAAGCAGCTTTCCTAAAACAATGATGAGACTTTTTCTAAGTGTATTTTAAACTTCGCACCTGCACAATCTTCTGGGTTCTGTCTTGTCACTTATTTTTAATCTGTTTCTCTGGAGTTTTTATGGGGATAGTTTTGTTTGTGTTTTGTTTTGTTTGTTACTTTTTAATTATTTTTTCCTTTCTGACACCGAGAGCAGAATATGCAAAATACTGCATCAGAGAGAAATACTTTAATACTTTTGTCAAAAGATAAGTCTACTTGCTTCTGCCTTATTTCTTTGTTGATAGGAAGTGATCAGTCATTAGCAAGCAGACTGTCAAAGCAACTTTAGCAAAGACAAAATCCTTTCCAAATGAGAATTAATGGGGAAAAGAAAATGATCTTTTCATATTCTCAGCTCTCATAATGTATGGCAATTTATCTCAGGAAGGGTTGGGAATCAATTAAGCATGAATGATGTATAGGAAGGTGGAATGTGACCTTAACAAGTTGTCTTGTCTCTTGCCTTGATGTTTCCATCTGTTTTGCACAAAAAATGATCTGATAATGTGGTAAGGAGGTAGATATGATTTCTGAGGGAACAGTCATTATGGGCTACTATCTTCCCAGGCCTGATAAGTTTAATCCAAGTTGCCTGGGAGGTAAGAAGTCATAAAATATTTTATCTGAGACAAGTGCGAAAATACTCATAAACTCAAAGGTTAATCACTGCACCAAAAGAACAGATGAAGGAGACAGGGCAGTTTTATGTGTCTCTGTGTGATGTCCTTATTAATCATGGTGCCCCATTTGATTTAAGTATGCCTCATGTATTTTCTTTTGAAAGCCAAATGGATAGTCAGAGAAAGAAATAGAAGACTGTTACTATCACATGTTAAACAGTTCTGCCTTTCTTTTATCACATATTCAAGGGATTGCATTGCAGGAAAGATGTATTCTGATTCATTCTGTGACTGCCCAAATATTCCCCTCAGATAAAAACCTAAACTTCCTCCTCTGTGAGTCATTACGGATAAGAAATGAAATTTGAAAGACTGCTGATTAAGAAACTGTTGAAAGATGTCTGGGGACGGTGTGGAAAAATGTCAGGGGGGTAAAATTAGAGGAAACTAAGAGGTTATATTCACATTCTAACAGAATTTATAGAGGTACAGAAATTGTAGAGTAAAATTATAGAGTAAAATGCAGCTGCTACTTCCTGGATGGAATGTAGTTGGCATGCTTGAAAACTATTCCCTAAAAACATGATTCCCCACAGCAACAATCTCCATCTGTAGCACCTGCTAAGGGTAATGGAATGGAGGGTGAGGGGAGTGGAAACTCCTCAGCCAGGTTCTGTTGAGATCCTTGCAGGGAGGGGAACTCGATGGCACTTTGCAGATGAGAGACATAACACCTGTCAGCCAAGGGAGACAGGAGATGTCCTGCTGCTGAGCCAACAGCTGCGGTGAAATCATTCTTCTTGGATGAACTTGGTTAATTTTAGCCTAATTATAATATTAGCACACACCTCCACCCCAAATTTACCTGCTCCCAGGGTACGCCCACCGCTCACTGGGCATGTGCTCTGTATTTTTTAACTGTATCTTTAAAAGCGAAATGAAAGAATTTTATACCAATCAGTGACAAAGGTGTTTATGACTAAAGTCGCTCATGCTCCACCTAAGCGTAGAGAAATAGTGTGTAAATAGGTAGAGAATGGGGAGAAGATAGGGAGGTCTCATTGCAACTGCTGGCATCAGTCAGCAGGCTGAATCTGTCTTCTCCATATGGACACCTACTGGGGATGAACCACACTTCAGATACTATCACTGACAGCCCTCTAACCTTAACCTGTCACAATTTTGTATTAACAGAGTGTTATACTGCAAACCTTTGGAGTGAGTCCTTCATAAGTGCTGGCAGTCACTGGCAGTGAGTAACATTATCAAATAAAGTGAAAGACCCACTGAGGGGCCTCTCACATTGTTGGTGTATGTTCCTCACTGCAGGACTGCTCAGTGTAGGGTCCTCCTAACAGGACTCTGACAGTAGTCTTGGCTTTCCTGGGGATTGACAAAAATGAAACACTAAAGGTTGAGGAAATCTCCCCACTCTAAGAATAGACAAAATCTCCCCTTTTCATGTGACAGAGACACAGGAGTGCTCACACTGAAGAGATATGATCTGTGTGGTTGGACTATCACTTGGGAGGGGAAGTGTCTGATTCAGCTGATGGTAGAGGTTAAGGGTTCAAATTTGGACAGGTATCCAGTAACGAGGACATTTCTCATGGGGACTATGGTGGCATCAATACTATTTAAAATCATCATTAGGAACTTGGACAGCAGGATAGACATTCTGCATTCTCAGCAGTTTCACGGGTGACATTAAGATGAGCTCGCAGAGCTCAGCAAAAACAAATGCATTGCTTCACCAGAGGAAGAGTTACTCCATGCAACAGTGCATGCTTGGGGCTGACTGGCAGGAAAACAGTTTTGTATAAAGGACAGAGTAGCCCCAGTAGACAAGAATTGTGCACAGATCAGCAATGTACCCTTGCACCAGTGAAGGCTAACCTCAAGAGTGTAGTCAGTAGGTCAAAAGGAGTGTTTATTTCTTCTTCTTTGACACTTAGAGTGCAAATTTAGAGCATCATATAAAATTTTAGGGTTGTCACTACGAGTAAGACATTGACAGACTAGAACAAGTCAGTGGAAGGCCATCAAGATGTTTAAGGGGTCAGAGCACCTGATACATAAATAGAATTTTTTCAGGCTTAAGAGCAGATTAAATGGAAAACTGATGTCTGTTTTCCCTTGACTAACTGGAAGACAAAGAGAAGACTTGAGGGTCTACATCAAAAACATAAAAAAAGCAATGACCATATAAAGCAATAAAGGAAATTCAGGTTACATAAAAGAAAACAGAATATTTCTTTCTCGTAAGTGTGGTAACATGCTGGCACAGGTTGTTCACAGAGGCTGGAGAGTGTCCATGTTTGGAGATTGTAGTGGTTTAGGGCAAATCTGGGAGGAAACCTCCTAAAGGGCACTCCCTCCACCTAACCACTTAGGGGGAAAAAAAAAATAACACCTCCTCAGAGAGAAGTGGAAAGAACCTTGTTTATTAAACAGGCAAAGCACTCCCTGGCACAATAAATTGAACAATACCCAATGATAGGAACTCTGTATCACTCTGGAGAGATGACAGATTTAGGAAAGAAGTCCCTCCTGTAAGAGATTGCTCTGTCTCAGTCCCTCTGGTGCTGGGAAGCGTTGCTGCACAGATCCTGGTGGGTTCCAGATGCAAGCCCCCACGGTGCTCTCCCGGCTCCTCAGTCCAGAGAGATGTTAACGGTTCCAAGGGAAGGCGAAAAAAAGGAA